>BQNB010129556.1:0-19095 GCA_026074375.1 Tanacetum coccineum
TTCGATGGTTCTAAAACAAAAATAAAAACCTAAAACGGTAAAGGAAGTCGATACGTCGTATCCGTAAACCAGGATACGGCATACTAAGACCTATAAAAGGTATCTGGATACGGGTCAGTCGTCTAATACGTTATATTTATTTAATGAATACGCCGTATAGACTAATTGACAATAAAGTTTAAAAAGTGCAGAAAATTAAAGATTGGATAACGTTCAGATAGTCAATACGTCATATCCATAGAGGTTGGATATGCCGTATTGACATTCTGGAAAGACAGACTCGATAAAAAAGTAAAATACATTACGGGTTATCTCCCGGCAAGCACTTTTGTTTACAGCAAAGTCTTTAAGTTAGACTTGTCTTCAGCTCTTTATTCTGCCCTTGTCACGAACCACCCTTCATCCATTTTGGCAAAGATATCCCGATAGGCGTGACACGCATCTTTTTTGATTTTCATCCAATCATTGTACCCATATTCTTTAATAGCAACAAACTCTTCCGTTGATCCAAATGAGTACTTGATCACGTCAAACCTTTCAATTTTACACGTTGGCGGAATCTCGTGAGGATTCATAAGCAATTCGCACCTTCTTTCTTTGTATTTCTATTCTTCCTCATTAGTATAGTCAGGTGCATACTTCGAAACCAAGTGGATATCTAAGTCGCTGACGCCACAATCGTTCATTGGTTTCCTTTCATCTTTAATTGCCTCTTCATTGATTTTTCCAGCAGGACTGTTAAATATTCGAGAAATATCAAGATAAGGGTTATAGTTAGCATTGGTTCTTATGTGATTAGCATGCTCAAAATCCTCCCACTCGACATCAAACGAACAATGGTCTCGAGATTCTTCAAATTTAACCTTTTTCATTAAGGCTTCATTCTTTAATTCATCATCCTTACGAAATAGCACGCAAAGTGGTCAATTATTTCATAAGGCACTCCATTTTCCGACCATGGTTCTTTAGGAACCCATGGCAGTCACAAAACTAGGGTATTCATTAATTCCCTCAATCTCTTTATTATCATTCCTAGTTTCGACTATATCCATTATGGGTTCATCAATTATTTCACCATCCTTAATCGTTGGACCTAAGTTTTCTACTTGATTTCTCCTAAGCTTTAAGGGTTCATTCAGATCATTAAGTTCGATATAGTCTCCATAAGTCAGGTCAAGTGATCTATTTAAAATTAAATCTTCTCCCATTAGCCTAACTTCTAAATTAATTTTCATTCGTTCTCTTAGTCCTAACGCAAAAACTCTCTTGATTATATTACTAGTAGGTTTATCACTTTTGAACATAATTTTGTCATCCCCTACCTTCAAACTATTTTTTCTCTTAAACACACATCAATCTTAGCGTGAGCAGTAGACAAGAATGGTCTTTCGAGTTTTCAAAGGGACTTGACAAAAGTCTACCTAAAATAACATGGGAAGAAAATTTTATTGATACCTACTAATACGTTTTTGGCTATACCCTTGGGACGTTTTATTGTTCTATTAGCCAATTCAATTATCAACTTGGTAGGAGTTAATTCACCTAATCCTAGATTGGTAAAGGTCGAGTAAGGGCTTAAACACTTCACTAGGCTCCTAACTCTTGACTAAGGCTTTTCATAAATTAAATATTATTAATATAACAAGGTATAGTAAAACTCCCTGGTCTTTTTCCTTTGGAGGTAGAGATTCTTCAAGAATAACCGAGTCATGCACATTCATTGACGCTTCGATTTGGTACCCCATTCTTGGCTTATCCCCCCCACCCCCCAATAAGTAAACTCTTTAGTGCCTCCTTTTCTTCATAACAATCATCAATCAATCAATTTGAAAAAGGAATTATCGATTGACTTAGCTTGAAAAACTGCATTTTGTTCTGGTCGCTCGAAATAGCGTATCCTACAGGCTCGATACGGCGTATTGAGGGCGTGTCAGTTTCAACAGTAGTCGGATTGACTTTACATGATCTCTAAGTTTGTTTAGATCAAGCTAGGAAGACTTCCAGATTCCCATTCTTGAATTGCCATGGTTATTTTGCCCGTTTGATTCTAAGCTTTGATCATAGCTCCTTGATTCCTATTAGCAGCATTTGTTGAGGCTCGATAATTTTCCTTGATCAAGTTAGAGTTTTCTTCATGTCTTTTTGCATATTCAGCCATAAACTTGCTCAATGATTCTTCCATTGTTTGTCTTCTCTCTTGATACGAAGGATTTCCATTATCTCTTTGGTAGAATCCCGGGGCATATGCTCTATATCTTCCTCCTTAGGGGAATGGTACTCCAAATTGAGTGTAGTATGCTTCTTCAAATGTTTTTCCTTCTTTCTTAAGTGGACAATCCTTAGTGTAGTGTGGCCCACCACATGATTCATAACCAACTTAAGCAGCATAAACTCTTTCATTTACTTTCTTAATCTCTCTTCCAAGGTTGTTCAGTTATGCTTGAATAGCAGCTAATCCATCAGAAGTGTCAGTACTTCTAGTCCTAGCAGACATCCCATTGTGCTATTTTTAAAAATGAGCAGCCCAGTCCAGGATGGCTTTCTTAGCATCAACAACCTTCATAGTTGGTATGGCACCCTTGGAATCAAGAATTTGTCTAGTAGGTACATCCAATCCATTGTAAAATATGAACAATTTATGATATCTGTTAAGAAGTCGAATATGTTAGTTTTGATCCTAAAGATTTCAGCAACTTCATCATCTTCATTCACGTGTGTTTCTTCAAGATCAGAAATCTCCTTGTCAGTAAGTACCTCTTCATCATCACCTCTAGTCCAATACATCCATAATGCATTCTTCGTGTACCAATCCATATTTGAATGGTTACTAAACTTTGAAGCTATCCAATCAACAAAATCATCATTGGATGGGTCATATTCCATATCAGCATCAATTCCATGTGTCATCCACTGTTTCCTTATTTCCATATATTCATTAAAATGTTTCTTGTAACTTCAAATCAACCATTTAGAAATCACTTCTTCCTTAATCTTCCTATCAACTATTCTATGGTCTTTGTATATCAAATTTAACCATTCCTCGATATTCACATCCATGAGCCTTACCAACCTCTTGTTAACAAAAATTACTGCCTCAACATAGATCCCATCATTCCCATCACAACATATTCATGGTTCATAAATATCAAGATCATTATAGTATTCAGGGTCATCATATTGTTGTTCACCATGTGAGGGATAAGAAAGCACAGGAATTCCTACTTCATAAGTAAATAAATCGTCATCCATTCCACTTAATCGGTTGAACTCATTGAAAGTCATCCTAAGAGGTGTCTCACAAGTGAACAAGTCATCTTTGATCTTGAGTATCCATAGTGTTTTAGATTCGTTTTTAACTACCTTCATCTTAGCTACTGAAAAGATTCAGAAAATTGTCAGCAGAATCAGTTTGGAAAAGGTATATAAAAATCTTAAACGCCAAACCCGAATACTAAAATTTAAACCTGCTACTGTATCAGATGATCGATACGCCGTATTCAATTAACTAAATATGCCATATTGATCTGTTGAATATGAATACGATGTATCTGTATCGAAAGGTTAATACGCCATATCCAATAGTTAGAATACGCCTTATTGGTCAGTCGACCAGAACAGTAACAGAAAAGAAAAATAATGCAGAAAACTTAAAACACACAATATGCAATAATATACAATGCAAACTAATCTAAATTAAACTAAACTAAAAATACTAATAAATAAGAATTAAACAATTTCACTCCCCGACAACGGCGCCAAAAACTTGATGTGTCGTTGTGTGTAGGTATTATTTATTATCAAGTTTTACTATTTATATTTTGCCGATTAAACCTAAGAACAACACTAACGGGCAGTGTACCCGATCAGATATAGATTCGTTGGTAAGTAAGATGTCGATCACTAAGAGCGAGATCATTAATAATTCATTATCAGTATTTTTGTTATCTAAGTTAGTCCTAAGTTATTCTAAGTTATACCTAAGTTAAACCTAAACTAATGGTAAAAATGGGGTTTTCATCCTGAGAGACTGGTACGAGTTTGGGTTTACCAAGACTGAGATTAGGCGATTAACACTCACAAGCTGATATTTAAAAGATAGAGAAGCGATCAAGTCTATTGTATGGAAAACGTATTAACCATATTTAATCTAATAAAACGCAGGTTTTAGTTTATAAGTGCAATGATTATCTTATCTCGTTGTTGATATATCATTCCTAGATTTAGGTGTTACTTCTTCCAAAAACATAGACATGCTAATTCTGTCATAATTAAACACATCCGCATAAAGCAATCATGATTGATTATAATCTATCTTATAAAACAATAATGGTGATCTTATTGAATTCCAGCTCATCGAGACTTTACTAACTTACTGCATAACGGCTCTTTATATAATAGTAGTTCACTCTCCAGGTCTTTACCCAAAGAATCAGAACGTTATTTGTTGATCCTAGGTCACCTGCTAGTCTAATTTGTTCACTAAACCAAAGGCAAAGACACATCAATATTTGTATTTCTATTATTCTAGATATATAAATTGCAATATGGAGAGTTATCCCGACATCTAGTCCACTTGGTCTGTTTTCTAGATCCAGTTGAATGATAGGTCGCATACTTAAGCACATAAACGAGTATAAATTGATAAACATAAAGCAACACACAACTTATAGGATGCAATCGAGATAAACATAAACTAAACGTTAAATTATCATAAACATGGCTAATACCTAAAGGTATTAGCCAATAACCATTGTAACGAATACAAATGTCATAGACGAACGATTAAGGTAACCTAACCAAGTTAATGAATGATACTAAAAACCAAACGCGTATATAGAGTATAAGAATTTACAAGGGTTTTCCTATGGATTGAAGGGCGTTGCGAGACCTTCGTAGCTTCTCTTTTCTTCTAAAAGTCGAACCTGGTGGTTGATGCCTTCTTCTCAGTCTTCAGAATCTTTTTTTGCTCACTAAATTTGTATTTAGGGTTCGGTATTTATAGCCTCTAGAATTTGGTCGATACGTCGTATTGGAAGTAGTCAATACGTCGTATTGGGATTTTCTTGGAGTGGGGACCACGATAAATATCTTTCAGAATCTTTCATGAACCGTTAGTGGATACGACATATAAGTCTACATGGATACGACATATTGGTCTTTATATCTTCGTTGTTGCTTGTAAAGTTCAGGTGCAGACACATCGTATCTTCTTTTATGGATACGGCATATTAGATGCCAGAACAGTAGATTCTTGATTTCTTCGTTTAAGCTCTAAAATACGCGCCTTTTAGTTAAACTTCACCAATTGCTCGATATTTACTGTAAATAACCAATATAAGCAATTAAGTACCAATTCATGCATAAAATAATATAGAACGAGCAATTTAGATGGGATAAATGATGCTATAAAATAGACGTTATTTGATATCATCAAATTACCACTATATACACCTTTCTTCTATTCTCCTGAGGAAATTGAATATTTTTCTGCCAATTCAAGCTTTTCGGATGATGAAGTTCCGGAAGAAAATGAAGAGGTATAGGAAATTGAGGAGGTAGCAGTACGACGTGACCCTGTACACCAAAAGGCGACACCTAGTAATCCGCAATTAGTCAGCTATTACGTCGCACCCTACGAACCACCCATCCCATTTCCTAGACGCCTCGAGCAACATGCCGAGGAAGCACTGATTCATAAGGCTATGGAAAGTCTCAAAAGAATAAAGATAAATTGACCACTCCTCAAGGAGATAAGGAAAACTGATGATTATGCTAAACACAAGAAGAATCTGGTGGAAAATAAACTGTTAATACAAATAAGCCGTAAAAACGTTTATTTATATTTTACGATCTATTCGTGTTTTGTTAATGACAATCATAACGTCATCGGAAGTAGAAAATATAGTGTATATGTTTTAAACCAATAGTTTTCTAACTCAGCAATCATCATATATCATCCATCATACTTATCATATACATCGTTCGCATCATTCGCTATACTTATCATAGTTATCATGTTCATCATCCGTCACCATTATTTCACATAATCTAAATTACACTTTTCATATTAAAATTTGTTCTTAATATATTTTTACAAATTAACTTGGATACTTTGTTTAAATAAATCCTTACATTTGATTTTTAAACAAACTCATTACTTTTAAAAATTAACTTATATTACTTTCATAATTACATAAGTAATATAAAGAAAAGTAATTTTACCTCATGCATGATGTGCTGTCGTTGTATGGTATATTTAAGATGATTCAAGTTTTAAATTTATATTTTGTCGACTAAACCAAAAATAACACTTTAACGGGCAGTGTACCCGATCGGTAGTAGTTTTGTGGTAAGTAGGGTGTCGAACACTTGAAGCGAGGTTAAATCTCTCAATTCAATTAATATCTTGGTTATATGGTCTAAGTTAATTCTATTCTATCCTAATTCTATGTTAAACCTATGTCAGTCTAAATCCTAATTCTAACGGGAAAAGGGGGTTTTCAGCCTGAGAGACTGGCACGGTTTGGTTGGTGACTACAATCATTTCAAGGCACCGTTACCCACGCAAGCTAATTAACAAAAGATGAAAGAGTGGTCGAACCTTATATAAGAAAACTGTATTAACCATTATAAATCCGATTAGAATGTTGGTTTGTTTATTAAGTGTAATGATTTCTTCTCTCGAGGTGGCATATCATTCTTAAGACTTAGGCGTTACATCATCCTAAGACCTAGACATAATAATTTTGTCACAATTAAAGCATCCGCATAAAGCATCCTATTTGTTGATTATAATCTATCTTAGGGATTAAAGCAATGGCGATCTTATTAAACCCTAGCTCATAAAGACTTTACCCACTTACCACTTAATGGAAATTTATACACTAGTAGTCCACTTGTCTAACTATCCAATGGAATCAGAACGTTACTTGTTGAATTATCTAGGTCACCTGCTAGTCAATCACGATCCAATAAACCAATGGCAATATCCCATTAACTATTTAAGCCCGACGCGTATCCTAGAACACAGACTTAGAAAGGGACAATATTTGTGTAACTATTGAATTCAAGATGTATATATACAATATGGAGAGCTATCCCCAATACGTCCCTATAAATCTGTTGGAGTGCCACTTTTACTAGATCCAGTTGAATGATAGGTCCGCATACAAAAGCGCGTAAACAAGTAAAATTGAATAAACATAAACAAGCATTCATGATAAATCAAGAAATCGCGATAAACAAATACCAAACTTCAGATCTTTCATAATAATGGCTATACCCAAGTATTAGCCTTCAATCCAAACGTCAATAAGAAATACAAGAGTAATTATTTAGCCAAGGGTAAACTCACCGATTTAACTATGAAATACCAAAAAACTATACGATAACTAGAGTATATAGAATTACACGTTGTCTCTATAAAAGAATACGTATGCTTCGGACCTCTTCTACTCTTTTACCTCCTAGAAAAATGACTTTGTGGTTAAGAATCGAGAATTATGATTTTACACCATTAAAAACAAACTCGTTTTTTGAGTTTTTATATTTATAAGGACCTGGAAGTCGTTGATACGGCGTAATCCAAGTGTTGGAATACGGCGTATTAGGGATTTCTTGGAGTAGGTATCACGGCTTATATCTTCCAGAATATTATATTGAATCCATATAATGAAACGCGTATTGAGTCCTCTGGATACGGCGTATTGATCTTTATTCCTTTGTGGTCTTTGCTGAGTTAAAGGCACGTATACGTCGTATCTTCCTTGATGGATATGGCGTATTAGTCTTCAAAATAGTAATCTTCAAAATATCTTCATTTAAGCTCCAAAATGCGCGCCTTTTGCTAACTTTCACCAATGACTCCATAATTACTGCAATTCTCAAATATAAACGATTAAGTAACAATTCTTTGCAATAACTATACAAAATGGGTTAATATCGTGGGATAAATGATGCTATAAAATAGACGTTATTTGATGTCATCAATCATCCAAATCTTGGAATAATCCCTCAAAGATCACAAAAGATTTTTTAGCAAAAAAGTTCGTATCTATAGTCAGATAGCCGGTTCCATTTGATATCACTTGCCGGTACCTTCTTGTAAAAGGTTCTGCCATGAACCGATGAATAGTAAGTGCTGGTTCCATGCATTTACACTGGAAGGTACCTTACAAGGAAAGTACCGCGGGAACGGGCTACATTGTCATAATTTGGCTATAAATACCAAGTCATTTCGCTTGTTTATGCATCCATTCACACATATATTCTCTCTTGCATTTCCTAACCTCTAATCTCAGATCAAGTTTCATATCATGTTTTAGTTTTGGTGATTTTCTTAATAGGAGAATATGTAACCAAGTTTGCATTCGGGATCAAGCCTCAAGTTCACTTGTCACGAGCATGTCCTATCTCATCTGGATCTATCTACTAATTTTAGATCCTCATTGCATACATCACATTTATTCTAATCAATTCTTGTAATGTTTCGTGGGTATTTAGGCTTGTCCCAGTGGGTTAGAATATAGTAATTCGGTTTTGTGTTGTAAGGGATGAAAGGTTGGTTATACCTTTATTAGAACTCGGTATTTAGCTTTGTACCGAATAAAGGGTAAACGACATAGGGTTGGTTCTACCGGTGTTAGAACTCGGTATTTAGGTTAGTACCGGATAAAGGGTAAGTAACGTTGTGAGGCTTCTATGCCAATACAAGGAGCTTATGAACGTAGTGATTACGAATTCTCGAGTAGGTAATTCGGAAAGTGGAGTAGGGCAAGGAAGGAGTCATTGTAGCCGAACCACTATAAATACTTGTGTCATACATATATCCTTACGTTTATTTCTTACTTATAAGCATTAGTTAATTTATATACATATGCTCATCCAATCATCACTTGTTGGTTAATATAAAGTATTTTAATAAATAAATAATAACTGGAAGTTTTTGAAACTATAATTTTAATTGGTAAAACTATTCAACCCCCTCCCCCTTCTAGTTTTCCACATAAATTAAGAACATCGGAGAATGAAGATGTCAAGATGAACACAAGATGCTCAGCAATTCTCCAGAATTAGCTACCCCCTAAGGAACAAGACCCAGAGAGTTTTACTCTTTCTTGCTCTATTGGAAAATTGACTTTTAATGCTTTAACTAATTTAGGAGCAAGTATAAGCGTAATGCCTCTTTCAATGTTCAAAAGGTTAGGTATTGGAGGACTGAAACCAATAGATATGAATATAGAAATGACAGACAAATTTTAGAGTACTCCAAAGGGAATTGTAGAAAATTTACTTATAAAAATTGACAAATTTATTTTACTAATAGATTTTGTCATATTAGACATGGTAGAAGATTTTAGAATGCTTATTATCCTAGGAAGGCCACTGTTGGCTATAGCTCATGCTAAAGTTAATATGTTCAAGAAATCAGTTTCATTAGAAGTAGGGAATCAAAAAGTCATATTCAAAACCAAGAATAATTCCAATAGAACTCTCGTTTAAACAGTATGTGCTATTAGAAATGAAAAGAGTGTCACGAATGATGATATAATGAAGATAGATCATGATTTGTTCCTATATAATTCTGAGTCCTGTATAAGAACCAATGAGTTTAATTACTTATTAGTTATTGATCTTGATATCTTTTCTTATGAGGTAAAAGTACAGGAGTCACATGACAAAATAAATTATGAAGATAGTAAGTTGGATCATGGAGAACCATAGGAGATTGAAGCAAATGAAGGACCAAACAGAGAACACAACATAAATCTCTCATTAGTAATTAAATTAAAGGAGCATTGGTGTAAGGCGATCCTACAACAAAAAGGAGAAGAGCATGAATTTTGGGCATCATATGACACTTATAATGACCAATGTGATGGAAGAGATTTGTTTGACAATACAGAAGAGAAATACTATTGGTGTTGTCTGAACGATGATAAAAGAATTGATGTTACATGGGAAGGATTGAGCCTCACTAATTGGATAAGAGTAAGGTATGGGAAAGTATGCAAAATAACCAAAGAGATAATCTTGAAGGATTATTGGAGGCAAGAATACGATGAAAATCAGGATGACATGATTGATATGAACATGGAACTAGTTCAAAAAGTAAGCCCAAATACAAAAGAATATTGCGAGAATCTAGAGAATTTTAGGGAAGAAAAGATGGAGTTGATACTAGCCATCGTTTTTGATAAGTTGGATGATGGGTGGTTCAGCGGAACAACCAAAGATGAGGAAGATCTAGATGGGATAGTTGACTATTTAGAACTGAAATAACATGATGGCTTCATAGATATTGATGACAAAGCCTACAAGGAGAGAATGTGTGAAGTGATTGGCATGACTTATAAAACGCCACCATTAATTTTGATTGAGAAAGTGGAGGTAGCAAGGTACACAATCAGTCCAGGGGAAAGCTACACAAAGGGTAGAATCTTGTAAATTGATGTGTTGCCTGGAACTAGTGCCAACGTTGCTGCAATAAGAGCTGAGTTAATGAAAGAGATGGACACATAAGGAAGTGTCCAAAGGGAGGCGTAGAACCGACTTGAGTCTAACTTAAAGACTCGGTAATAAACAAAAGTGCTTGTCGGGAGATAACCCGTATTGTATCCTCCTCTTTCATTTAATTTTTGCATTTAGTTTGGTTTTGTATCTTTCTAACTTTGTTTGCAGGTTGCTATAGCCAAGAAATCGATTATCGAGATCACCTCGGCTAGTAGTTAAATGAGTAAAAAGTAGTTGTAGTATGCAACTACGGCGTAGTTGGGTACCCTATCTACGTCGTAGTTAAACCGATTTCCCAAATATTTATTTTTAAACCTGTAACTACGGCGTAGTTCAACCCTTTAACTACGCCGTAGTTGATTTGGGAATCCTATGGTTAATTTTTATTCATATAACTACGTAGTACCACCTATGGACTACGCCGTAGTTCAAACCTGCAAATATTAATTATTTCAAAATAATTTGGAATTTAACAAAACCGTGTACATTTAGTAAATTAACTTTGTGGGTGTGTTCACTGGAAACCCTCACGAGACTTCACTCGTCCACTCGGGCCACCGAGTGGTTTAAAAGGCTTGTTGCATATGATAAATGCAACCGTGATTCCTACCAAAGTGAGTTAGGATTTCCATATTTCGTTTATTTGAACATTTAATGCTTTTGGTTTGTTAAGTGATTTTAGAGATACGAGGTTGCTCAGGATTTTCAAGACAGGAGTCCATGTCATATAGCTCCGGTTATGCAGAGCAATACTCAGGGGAGTCTTCCGTTTTAATTCTACTCTTGTTTTTTTTAATTTTCATTTCCTTAATTGTACAATAGGGAAATTGTACAAACCAAGTGGGGGGATGGAAGTAAAATTACCACTTGACCTATAATTGCCTTCGATTTTCTAGTTTATTTTGAAAAATTATGCCATTCTCGAAAATTTTTGACATGTTTTTCAATACTGAAACTAGAATAGATCTTTGCCGAGCAAAAATTACCCTTTATTTCCATTAGTGAGGTTTGCATGATATTTCATTTTCATATGTTATTACATAAATCTACCAAATATGAGTATGCCGGTAGTATTGTAGATTTTAGAACGTGGCATGTACATCATTTCGAGACCTAATTGAGTGATAAGGATAAATAGTTCAATAAAAGCAACATTATAGGATTTACACCCAAATGAGCCCATATGTGTATTGTTATGTGCATTTATCGACTTGTTACTCTGACTTGTCGACCTTTCATGATAAAACCCCTTGTTTCACTCACTTTTAGTGCAAGATACCCCTAGAATAACCTGTTGAGCTATTCCGTGTTTAAAACCCAAATTGTTTATGTTTCATATCACCATTACACCTTAGCCTACCCTATAGTCTTTAAAATCACCGTTAAGGAGTTACTGGCTACTTGAAATCAATGGTTCGAGTGAATGGGTTTGGGAATCACGTTTATATGGAAGACCTATCATTGAAGACCCCATGTATCACTAATACTTTTGATACTGCTTATCTTAAGTAGGGGGATGTGTATTACTGTCATTTGCTATAGCAGTGCTATCCTGTAATGTAAAAAAATAGTAATATTTCATTTCACACTTCTGTAGCATGATATTATTATACTTAGTGTTGGTTATCAAATAAAACCAATCTTCGTCCGATGAGTATTGAAGACTTTGAGTTGGTACCTTTATAAACCAACCACTTCACTGAAGGTTGGGCTAGCATGAGTCTGCTTCATCAAGATGCATAATTTAACATCTATATCACCAATACTAGCCCATTATTATTGATTATCATATTTTCAAACTTTGAAGTTCGATCTAATGGAAGGATAGTAGCCAGTGTTGATGAAACCCTAGATTGTAGACTATTTATTTTGTGTTCATTTTATATAACAATTATATGTGCATCGCATGTCATATCCTGCCCTATAATGATTTTAGCCTTTAGCTTGCTCGAGTTAAGGAATGAGCAATCACATGTGTCTCGTTCATGGATTTGGACGAGCATGTGTGGTTTTGTCGCCTTTTCTGAAATATTGGTATCGGTTAAGATCTTTCACATGTTTAAACCTCTGTGTCACCCATGTTGCCTTTAAGAGCTATTTAGACTTTAACTCTAGTTGGTGTAGTTTTGTGTACTTTCTAAGCTTATGATATAATACATGCTATTGACAGGCAGTTTTTGTCTGTTTTTGGTCATTTAAGCTCGTTTTTAGAGGTAAAAGATATGTGTAATTAAGCACTTATCACCCCTTTTCGTAAGGTGTTTAGCTTTGGTCTTTTCTAGCATAGGTAATTTATAAATTCATATCTCCCGAGTTAAATTAGAGGATATCTTTTTAAGAATTATTCTAACAGGTCTACTAGAGGGCAAGTAGAAGTTAAGTGAGGGGATATTTGATAACATCAAATATTCGATACATTTTTGTATCAAAATCCCTCATAATACGTTCATAATTATCTATTTATGGTTAGAAAATGTACTTAATCGCCTTGTATTTCATTTACAGGAAAATATGAATGTTAGAGTGGAAAGACATGAAAATTGGACATAAAAAAGTGATGAAGTTATGATGCCAAGATATAACTACGATGTAGTTACCACATTGAACTACGCCGTAGTTCTATTGAAGTCCCAATCAAGCTTAGAAGAAACTACGGCGTAGTTGCCCCATAAGGACAACACCGTAGTTATCAAGAGTTACCAAATATTACATGTCTAGTCACAACTACGGCGTAGTTGGCCATTTCAACTACGCCGTAGTTAAATTCAACCTGCAAAAGGAAAGCATGAATCAACATAACTACGACGTAGTTTATACCCTCAACTACGTCGTAGTTGAGATGAATATTATAAATAGAGGCCCAATCTCAGCTCATTCGTATCATTCACTCAGAGGAGAGTTCCGGAGATCATCTAGGGCTTCCAAGAAAAGAGAATTTCGGCTCATTCATTTACTAGTTCAAGGGAGAGATCACTTTAACTTATTTCTTGTATTAATCATTCATCACAGACTTGGAAGACAATAATGTTTTCTCAATCAAAGAGTTCTTCCATTATTTCTTCTATTTTCGGTAGCATGAGTGGTTAAGCACATTAAGTGCTAGCCTTTTTATGATTTTGTTATGGTTTTGATGCTAGTTTCTTGTTGAATTATTGTTTATAGGATATCCTTATTGCCTGTTGCATTATCCCCGAGATTTGGTAGTATTGATGCTAGTGTAGATCCTGTTAGACCTTATAGTAGACTTACCTGTTGAATTAAAGGTTAACCGGGTACTAGGGATAGGTGAAAAACTGTCTTTAGTGTAGAGATTGCTCATATCGCCGCCTATAGTATGATAGGTACTTATAAAATTCGAGAAACTCTTCCAGGAGGGTTTATAGCCAAGATGTGGGATTATTGGCATTAAACAGGTCATCAGGATAGTTAAGGTTAATCATTGTAGACTAGATGCTCACCCTTCGTATCCAACAAGGACCTGAGATCGTAGGATACATATGACATGTTTCAATGTTCAATTGAGCATGTCGATATTAGAACCACCATAAGCGATAAGTAGACATTGCACTAGGAAACACTGTCTTAACTATAACAAAGTAATAACTAGGCTAGTACTCTCTTCTCCCTGATCAATTCTTGTATTTTAATTTCGTGTTTCATTTACTTCTTCCAACCATTTAATCTGTGACACATTCAAATTAGAACTAAAGCACTTAGCTCTTGGGACGACCTCGGATTTATCAATCCTGCACTACACATGATCGGGTTCTCTGCTCGTTAGTGCGTTATAGACCATAAGTAAACGAGTTTTATAAATTTAAAACTTGTAAAATTAATTCAAACGATTAATACGCATCAGTAATACGAGCGGACATTCATATCTTGGTCATACTTAATCTTTCAAAAAAAAAACTTTGTTACTTACCATTTTTATCATATACACAATAACAACTAGGTATCTCTTATGATTTACGAACCCGCAAAAACTTTAATAACTTAAAGCATTGCTCAATGAGTCAAGGAAAAGCAATTATTGAAACAATTATTCATTCTAAGTTCAACTCATTTAGTAGAAAATGTCGTTCTCATTAATAGTGTTTTGTGTAACAAATGGCTATTTCCTAATCTTATTAGTCAAACCCCGCCAATTCCTAATCTTATTAGTCAAACCCCGCCAAATTAAGTCAGCATATCATGTCATCGTAGAATTTGGTTGAATTCTCAAAATTTATATTGATCATGAAAATTTTCAAAAACAAAATTGTAATTGTTGGCAAATTGATTTTTGCTACTCACGAAGATTAATATCGTAAACCATTACAAAAAAAAAAGTAGAGCAACAACAGTTTAACCATATTTAACATTGTACTTTTTATGTCATTTAACGATAACAATAAATAAAAGCTTTGCCGAAACTGCGTAGAATCGTTATAATGTGGTGGTGCATGACCTCAAAGCTACTAAGTTGCGCTCGTTACTGAAAAAATCAGTTGATAGCTAGTGTGTTTTTGCATTTTAAAACATGAACATTATATACATGTACTAGCTAAAAAATTCGTGAAATTTTACAGTAGTATTGTGGCCTATATATACCATCGATCTCTTGGGTAATTTAGCATTATCGAAACCATGCATGTGTGCTTTGATTTAACTGGCTTCGTCGTCTGAGAATACACTTGTGCGAAAGTCAAATGTCACTTGTGCATCTTTTGATAACTAATAGAAGTATGTTGGCGTCTTTTTGTTAAACTGGTTTAAAAGGATCAATGCCCTAAGTTGGCATGTTCCAATATTATGTACTTTTTCCGTGTTACTTTTATTGTCCACCAACTAAGAAAAAATAAGATATAAAATACGTATAATTAATGCAAAATTTAGTTAATAAAAAATCCTTCTATCCTTATGTTTAAAAAGAGACTTATATTGGATACCCTCTATTTCTTAGATACTGGAGGACTGGTCTAAGCCTTCCATCTAAAACTCATCTATAGTTGAGATTAAAACTCACTTATTAAACAAAAAAAAATTAATAAAAAAAGCGGAGGGGTATTGTGGTCATTTCACGTCCCACACCAACCACACCTCCAATCACTCACACCCCGTCTTTTAGATCTCTCTCTCTCTCTCTCTCTCTCTCATCTAACACACACTAAAAACACACACAAACAAATCAAATCTGAATCAATAATCACGAACATCTAATTAATCGATCATCTCATTCGTAAATCGATTATCTCCTTCTTCAGTTCATTAACATCAGGTAAAGTTCATCCGATCTATTTTTATATATCTTTTTAGCTTATTTGATGTGAATAAGCTTATAATTCAGCTTATCCATTTTTAGCTTATTTGATGTGAATTTATCTACGAATTTAGTTTTGATGTGAATAAGATGATCGCTTTTTTTAGCTTATGAATTTATTATTTTTTAAGCTTATTTGATATGATTAAGCATATGAATTTATCATCATCTGAAATTATATTATAAATTCAGCTTATTTACGAATTATGTGAATTTATTGTGTTGAATGATAAGCTAGCTTATTAGGTGATCGATGTGAATAGGCTAATAAATTATCATCATCTGAATTGATTATGCTGAATTATAAGCTAACTTATTAGCTTATTTTTATAAATCATCAGGTTTTATGGCTTAATCTACGCTGAACAGATATAGTATGACTTGTTAGTGAAAAATCATATATGATAAGTTGCCTGAAAAAACTGTAAAAACTTATGTACTATATCATATATGATATACGCTAGGTTTTAGGCATTTATACTATATCATATATGATAATGTGCTTGCAAATAAAATACAAGCAGCTTGTGATCTCCTGGTGATTACTAAACAGTTAGTTAGTGTATAATATCATATATGATAATCACCTTGAAAGTCAACTTTCTTTAACACTATAATATATCATATATGATAATGTGCTTGAAACTAAAATACAAGCAAGTCTGTCATCTCCTGGTGAGTAATTAAAAGTTAGTTGTGTGTATAATATCATATATGATAATCTGCTTGAAAGTCAACTTCTGAACACTATAATATATCATATATGATAATGTGCCTGAAATAAAATCAAATCTTTTTATTTGTGTAGAGAAAGCTGTCTTCAAGGCATTTTAAAGAATTCAGTCATCTCAATGCCAGAGAAATGAACATTAAAAAACAACAATCATCAGACCAAAGTGAGCTAAAAAAAGACAATGCAACGGAGTGTGGGGTTTTTTTAATGATGCACATGGAAATCTACAACGGAGTGATTGCCAAGAACAAAGTGTAGGGTTTGCAAAGACGCACACGAAAAAAAAGAACTTTGAATTGGGTTAGTTGGCTTCAACACCCTTATTTGATTTCTATGTAATTTTCTAGCTCCTTGCTAGTGGTTTTTAATAAAGTTGCCGTTCAAAAAAAAAAGTACAATGTCTTGCGAATTTGATTTTGAATATTATGTCTATTTTGTTTAAGTTTTATGCACACATTCATAATCACTCGTAAAAATAGCATTAGAACAGGAACACATGTTATCATTGTTTAAACATCAAGTATGATAGCTGATAAATCAGTGATGATCATGTTAAATCATATGTGATTTATGAAAAAAATCACATATGATACTTTGTTACCAAATTGTAAAATACAAATATCACATATGATAATTCAAATGTAAAAGAAACTGATTTAAAATCATATATGATTTCCTAGAATATAACATATGATATATAATAGAATCACATTCACGTAAGATAAAAAACAAAAAAATTCAAGTGAAAAAAGAATTATAACACTTGTTCATATAACAATCAAACATAAAAGAGTACTTTTTTAAACAATAATTTTTTCTTGAACAACAACTTAATGTTGAACCACGATTTGTTCTTGATCTTCCAACCGCTTAGGGCACATCCTCTTGTTGTGATCAAAACTCCCACATAATGAACAAGCATTCATGTTCTTCAATTCTGAAAATATAAAATGAATATAAAAGAATAAATAAACTGTTTTTTGGAAAAATGAAATATCATATATGATAATCACATGCCATATACATATGACAAAGCAATATCATATATGATATACGTATGAAAAGTATCATATATAATATATTAAACACGTTAACCAAAAGCTACTTAAAACTGCTTATTGCTAACTGATAAGTTAAATACACATTAATTCAGCTTATATCAACAAATTAACCTAATAGAGCTTATTCATAACATAAAAAATAACTAATAATAAAGCTTATTAACACCAGCAACATAAATAAGCTAATAAGATAGCTTATAATTTATCAAAATAAGCTAATAAGCTAGCTTATAACTCATTAAAATAAGCTAATAAGCTAGCTTAATGTTGAACCACGACTTGTTCTTGATCTTCAAACCTCTTAGGGCACATCCTTTTGTTGTGATAAACTTCCACATGATGAACAAGAATTCATGTTCTTCAATTCTAAAAAGATATTAAATAAATATAAAAGAATAAATAAACTGTTTTTTGAAAAAATGAAATATCATATATGACAATCACATGCCATATATATATGATAAAGCAATATCATATATGATATACATATGAAAAGTATCATATATGATATATCAAACACATAAACCAAAAGCCATTTAAAACAGCTTATTGCTAACTGATAAACTAAATACACATTAATTCAGTTTATATCAACAAATTAATCTAATAGAGCTTATTCAGAACATAAAAAATAGCTAATAATAAAGCTTATTAACACTAGCACATAGATAAGCTAATAAGATAGCTTATAATTGATCAAAATAAGCTAATAAGCTAGCTTATAATTCAGCAATATAAATTCAAATGATGATAATACATAACTTATTCATATAAAGGACCTAAATAAATTAGCTTATGATTAATAACAAATAAGCTTATAAATTCGGATTATGATAAATTAATAAGCTTATTCACATCAAATAAGCTAAAATAAGAACATATCTGATAAATCTGACCTAATGTTAATCAATTGAAGAAGGAGATAATCTATCGAAGATCGATCGATTAGATGTTCGTGATGCTCATATTGATGCTCGTGATGATTAGATGTTAGGATTAGAACTAATGAATTTGTTCCTGGTGATTGATCTGTTGTTGGTAGAGAGAGAAAAAACACGCTTTGTGTGTGTTGAATGAGTATTTGTTAAAGAAAAAAATATTTATATAGTGGACTGAAATGACCAAGATACCCTTGCAGTGTGAATTGAGGATTTAATCTCCTTCGTCGGATGATATAGAGATGAAGGGTGTGAATGGGTCCCCAATATCCAAGCTAAGTTTGGTATCCCAATGAGTCTAATATTTTTTAGATTTTTTTTAACAAAAATCAAGAAAAATCCAGAAAAAACAAAAGCCACAATTCGATACACTCACCTCCAGAGACAAAAACCCTACACCAGCAACATCCCAATTGGTTAGTTAATCACGCTGACTAGTCATCTAGATAGTTAGTCAAACGTGTGATATTCATGCCTACTGTCACTTTCCCAAACATAAAAATAAAATCGAATCATCATCTCCATCTCTTTTTATAAAAAAAACAACTT
>BQNB010129557.1:0-19095 GCA_026074375.1 Tanacetum coccineum
TTGGTTAGTTTGACTTGTAATCGATCAAAAAATGCATTTAGTTTTAGTTGGAATTCGACCCATTCCACCGTATTCAATAAAATCCTTTTTTAAATGCAACCATGCGGTGTACTCAGAATCAGAGAGGAATTAGGAGAGGTTTCGCGGGGTTTTGGGACATTTATATATTTTTCGATTTATTGTTAATTTTTGAAGAAAAAAAAACTTTGTTGATTTTTCCGAAATGAATGCACCCGGTCCATCGAAATGTGATACACCACCAGACACCATTTTTGAAGATTTGATAAACGTTTTTCCCACCTTTTCTGAGATAAGAATCTCCTTAGGACACTTCGCAAGATTCTGCAAAATCCCATGGTTTGGCTCCTTATAAAACTAAATCTGTCTCGCTTGCCCCAACTCTTTTTCCCGGAGCCTTCCCATGGTCGTCCTTTTTGGTTTCTGTCATTGTTACCAAGGCTGAAAAAATCCATTTAAAGCTTTAAAATGAAGCTTTAGCGGGTTCCGTTGATAGGGAATACTCTAGGTTATGCCATCAATGTTCACATTTATGCATGCAACTCAAATTTTTAAAATGAAACTTTAGAAGGTGGGCAAGTTTTAATTGATAGGGAATACTCTAGCTTGTGCCATTTAATAATCATATTTATATTTATGCATGAAACTCAAATTTTATATATAAATAGAAGATTTCTATAGGTTCCAACAAAACACAAACCGTCACAAAATAAATACCATGACAACTCCTCTACTTCATTCTAGTAAACCATTGTCCCAAACATGGTTCAACCGTATCTTCACACTCACCTACGCCACGGTCGTTTTTGTTCACCTCTTTCGCCACTGCCGTACCCTAATCTACGCTCCGAAACCAATACCATTCACTCTTTTTATAGCCGATTTTGTATTAGCTTTCCTGTGGTTGACTGGCCAATGTTTTCACTGGAATCCTATCGAACGCAAGGCTTATCCCGAAAATCTTCCACAACTTGTCAAGGAAAGTGATTATCCCTCATTAGATGTGTTTATTTTCACTGCTGACCCAACTAAGGAGCCACCAGCTGGAGTTGTGAACACGGCTTTATCTGTGTTGGCGTACGAGTATCCAACTGATAAGCTTTCGGTGTATATTTCGGACGATGGAGGGTCGAAAATGACATTGTATGCGTTTATGGAGTGTGCTAAGTTTGCTAAGTATTGGATACCATATTGCAAGAAGCATAATATTGTGGATAGGTCACCTGAAGCTTATTTTGAATGTGATACTGCTTGGTTTCCTGAGACAAATGAAATTAAGGTACCTGCTTAATTATTTACTTTGGTTTTTTGTTTCTGTTTATTGTAATTGGTTCATTTCTTCACGTAAGTTAATTAACAAATCACTAAGCCTTAGTTTAGTGTGTTCTACACTTCTAGGTATGGTTTCTTAATCGTCTAGAAACCTGTGTTAGATAACGGGTTATATATAGACGGTAAAAATAGTACGTATAAGCAAAGCTAAAATCTTTTGGGTAATCAAGAAAGTTATTGACAAGCGTGCATGTGGCTTATCCCTCGGTTGGATATTGTCCTTGTCTTTGTCTTATCTATAAGTATAGTTCCGACCGAATACACGCTCTATATTCAGATCTAGAGCAGAACTGATGTTTTTTACTGTATTTCCGAAGAGAGGAATTTTATTAAGAACACAAAACGGTTAGTAAGAAGCTTAGATAAAATGAACAACAAGAAAAAAGATCCAACCAAACACCATATAAAAAGAACAACACCAAGGCACAGAACCAAACTGTCAAGAAAGAGAGGACCTACACCAAGGGTTTAACACCCAATTATTCCAGTTAGCAATGTTCCCTCAACTTGTGCTATGAATCCAAAGGTGAGATATAGCTTTGATCTCCATTACCACAACGTTAATGCTCACATCTTTGTTTTTATAAATCTTTTCGTTTCGAGGTTTCCAATTTACCCATGTGACCTAATACGAATAACAACATCAAAGGTTTTATTAAACATCGAGGCTAGACCAACCGAACCGACAACTCCAACAAATCATGGGATCTAGCTAAAGAAACATGGACATTATCTACTTATGGAGACCCAAATCGGTTACACAATCTTGCACTCGATGAAAATGTGATCTGACGATTCACAATAATCATCCCAAAAGGAACATAAAACAGTGTGAAAATCAATACCTTTGTCAACCTGGTTTGTTTTGGTTGGTAAGCGATTTCGAATCAATCTCCAGAGAAAATATTCACCTTTTTTGGAATCAACTATTTCCATAAAGTGGCAAGGATCAGATCGTGACAAATCTAACGAGTCAATACAAGATCTTAAAATGGATACCGAGAATGAACCACTAGTATCCAAAGACCACGTCCATCCATCAACTTCATCTTGTAAAGATAAGCCCATGGTCACACTGTCAAAATTTTCTAGTTCCTCCATTTCTCTGCACCAAGAACAAATCTCTCCTCCAAAGATCCTGATTCTCCAAACTAGCCGACACCAATTGTTGCACATAACAATTTTTAACTAAAGCTAAAGCAAACAACCTTGGATAAATTTGATCAAGGCTTAGAGGTACCTGATATAACCTTACGTTTAAAAGAGTTTATGAATGGAACACCAATATCGTTAATCTTCCCACCAGCCTTAATGATGTTAATCCGAAGACGAGAACCTTTGATAGAATCCCTATTAGAATTAAACCCACCACACGAGCCATGAATGGAGGATATAGCTTGACGACAGAGGGCTTCCGGTTGGCTGTGAAACCTCCACCACCACTTCCAAAGAGCAGAACTGAAGTACATCTCACCAGATTTAATGTTAAGGTTCATAATATAGAATACTTGATCATAAGAAACATGATTAATTGCCTTTCAAATAAATAACATTTTGAAACAGGATTGGCTTTACATACATGTGAATAATGAAAGTGTTTGATTACTAGTAGTAGAACATCTAGCTAAACGAATGTTGTGGCAGGTGATGTACGAAAATATGAAATCAAGGATTGAGACCGTGGTGCAGAGTGGTGACGTCTCTTTGGATGAAATTAATGAATCAGAGTTCCAGGATGCTTTCAAAAAATGGACCCCTGATTTCACGCGTGGAAAACATCCGACTGTGATTGAGGTTCCTCATGTTTTGTAGAATAACCACTAAGAGATAATTTATATGTTTTAGAATAGCTTATTTAATCTTGTACTTGTTTATGCAAAATACAGATTTTGTTAGACAAATGTGTCGACAAAGATGTCGATGGTGTTGTCATGCCAAATCTCATCTACATTTCTCGAGAGAAAAGCAACGACAAACCGCATAACTTTAAGGCCGGGGCACTTAACGTCATGGCATGATCTTTTTTCATATAAGAATCTTTATGCATATAAAGCTTTACCACAATATCCTGTCACAAAGACCAATTTGAGCGTCCATTTAGTGATTGATAACGCTTTTTTGCATTGCAGATTCGAGCATCTGGCTTGATGACAAATGGACAGATAGTCCTAGTCTTAGATTGTGATATGTATTCAAACGATCCAGAAACACCACTTCGTGCATTATGCTATTTTATGGATCCTAACGCAGATCCGAAGCTTGCATTTGTTCAATTTCCTCAAAGATACGATTGCATCAATAAGAATGACATTTATGCTTCCGAGATCATTCTAGAGACGCAAATTTTGATTCTTGGCATGGATGGCTTGTTAGGCACCCAGTGTATGGGTTCGGGCTGCTTTTTCAAACGACATGCTATCGGTGACAGACCTTCAATTGGTGTCAATACATTCAGAAATGGAATCCACTCAAAGGCAATGACGAGTAGAGATGTGCTAGTTGCAGCACATGAAGCAGCAAGATGCAATTATGAGGAGGACACCAAATGGGGTCGGCAGGTTTACTTTTTTATCTCATGGCCGCGATAACAATTACAACAAAAAAAAAACACTATTAGCCACGTATGTAGTTACAAAAGCTATTTTTTTTTATATTTTCAACACATCAGAACTTGACCAAAAGAATTGTGATGCGTAATCATGATTCATTATTAGTAGAGTGGCAATCTTGACTCAAATATAAAAGAATGATTTAATTGGGTGATTTTTTTTTAAATATTTGGGGTTATTTGAGTTTTTAAGTTAAATGAAGTTTGGGTCGAATAGGCTTTTAAACATACTTTTAAATTAAATGAATGGGTCTAATGGGTCATAAGAATGGGTCGAATGAGTCGACCTGGTTAAACTTTAACTTAATTAGTTTTAACTTCTTAAAAAGTGATTTACCATAATCATAACTTTTTTTACATTTATACGTTTTATGAACGTTTTCGTCTGTTTTTTACGTTTTCATCAAATTTCTTACGTTATCGTCCGTTTTTTTATGTTTTCGTCAAATTTCTTACCTTTTCGTCTAATTTTAAAACATGACATGTTTGACCCATGACCCAAACCAACTCATTTGCCACCTCTAAGTATTAGCATGAAAAATTGCAGTTGATGTTGTAAGACCGTAATAGGGTGGCATGACATGCGTGTTGTATATATCAGATGTTACTCTCACAAAAAATTATTTCGACAAAATATTGAATCATTTTAAATATTCTTTTATTAAAAGCTTGCAACACTTGTATTATTTTGTAGACTCAGTGATACTTTTGGCTACCAATAATACATTGTCCCTTTTATAGACCAAATGCATGGCCATGTAATAGATGTAAAGTATTGAAAAAACATACTAGTCAACAATTTGTATGTGATTTTACCGACTCCACATGTTTGCGTACTTTTCACATGTTCAAAATATTCTTTAGTGTGCTTGTCTCCCATTCATTACTTTCCTTTTGATTTACTCCGTTTAACATCTATCAGCGGCAACAATGTTAGTTGTTGCGACTCATTTGTCTGTGGAAGTTCTTTTTTAAAACTCATGGTATGTATTGCAGATTGGATTTCGATATGGAACCTTGACAGAGGACATGTACACAGGTTTTCGGCTTCATTGTGAAGGATGGAAGTCTGTTCTTGGCAATCCGAAACGAGCTGCGTTTCTTGGTGGTTCACCGTCGAACCTAAATGACAATCTTACCCAATTAAAACGATGGCACACGGGATTCCTAGAGATGTTCTTTAACAAATATTGCCCGCTGACTTATGGTGTCCGGTCGATGAATCCCCTTCATGCTGTATGTTACACACATTATAATCTTCGTCCCTTTTGGACGATCCCAATCATTGTCTACGCGTTCTTGCCTCAAGTTTCGCTCATAAAATCTTTTAGCGTGTTCCCGAAGGTTAGAATTCGTCTTTTGAATCATACAAGCCTATGACAGTAGCGTGTTGAGAACAACTTAATGTTTAAAACATAAACTTTTGATATAGCAGGTGTCCGAGGATGGATTTTGGTTGTACGCATTTCTGTTTCTTGGAGCTTATGGAAAAGAGTTCCTTGATTTTGTTGTGTTCTTTGGAACGACAACGCAAAGGTGGTGGAGTTACCAAAGAATGTGGTTAATGTGGGGGCTTTCAAACTTTCCATTTGCTTTGCTAGATTGGTCACTTAAATCCCTTGGCTTACCCACATCCGGGTTCAACCTTACAAGCAAAGTGGCCGATGAGGAACAAAATAGATATACGCCAAGGCTTGATTTGGTATTTGGAGTTGAATCTGTCTTGTTTTTTCCATTCTCCGTAGCGTCGTTGATCAATCTATTTTCGTTTGTAAAAGGAGTAGTGATCGATGTTATATTGAATGGGAAATTAGAGGAGTTGTTTGTTCAGATATTAATATCTGGATTTGTAGTTGTGAATAGTTGGCCGATATATGAAGGCATGATTTTAAGGAAGGACAGAGGGAAGATGCCGTTGAAGATTAGCTTAGCATCATTGGCGACTGCTATAGCGATTTGTGTGGCATCAGATTGTCTTTGGTTTTCGGAAGGCAGATGAAGCTGAATAGAGGAACGAAATAATTAGAGGTAATTCAACCCTAATGATACCAATTAATCTATCATAAGAGAACTTGTATTCTTACCAAACTTTCTTTTGCAGCTTATCTTGTATTATTTTGATATGAAGTTGTTTCTTTTTTAAAAACCCTGCTTATGATTTTTATTAGACTGCATAATTAATCTAATTTTAAAAGGCAATTATTTGCAAATCACACATGTCTAAATTCAAACTTGAGCTTATAACTCGGGGCATCTATTCAAATACGGACATTAAAACAAGAACAAGCCGGCCTTTGAAATATTGCAAAGCTTTTTATCCACGCCAATTTTTAAATTTTTAATTCAAACCCTCTTTCAGTAATCCTTCGTATGCTTCTGTGAAAGAAACAAGCCTAGACATTACAACACATTTTTTGTTTTCATATTATGTGCATCTTCTTATTGAATGTAACAAATTACTTATAACTAAGGTAGTTTAAAATTGATTTCTTTTGATTCTTTTATATGGAAAGGATGAGTTCATGAAGCAACTTAGAATAAGGGTGCAATATCTGATCGATGAAATTGCCTCAATGAAATGTCGCTTTATTTAATTCATTGCAGTTACGGGTTAAAGACATTAATGGGTCGTAAAATACTTTGGTTTCATTAGTTACCGCAGTGTAGGACTCAAATCGAATTATTTTGTACTATCGTTATGAATTTCAACCATGTTGTAATGTCATGGTATAGTTTATGAGACGAAAGTTTTATTGTATAGCGAGACACGAGCATTCATGGGCTCAATAACTTAGGTGTTTTGATAAAAGATATCACTGGTATATCAAATAAACTCTCGAAAGTGATAATTTCATTGAAAGGCCAACAAAGGCTTAAATACTGATAGGAAAACAGCTAACTAACAAGAAAATAGGAGATAAAAAACGTTAAGCCCTAAGAAATCGGTAAACTAACAGCCCACTATCCCACTGGCTTGACGCATTCCTTTCTTTATTCCAAATACTCTTTATTGAATTCAAAAGCATCCAGTCAACTAAGCCACATAACCTGAGTTCACTCCAACAAACCCTCCCTCAAACTAGATGGGATTGTGTCTTGTTTGCCCTTGAGTGAACACACCCCCAGCTGATCCCTTAACTTCAGAAAAACTTCACGATGCAGAGGCTTAGTGAAGATATCAACTACTTGTTCCTTGGTTCCACAATGTTCCAACTCGATCACACCATCACTTACCAAATCTCAAAGAAAGTGAAACCTCACACCAATGTGCTTACATCTCCCATGAAAAACTGGGTTTTGGGATAGTTTGATTGCTGATGTGTTATCACAATTAATCATTGTCGTTTCTTCCATCTTTAAGCCGAGTTCTTGTAGCACACCACGGACCCAAATTACTTGGCAAGCACATGCAGCTGTTGCAACATATTCTGCCTCTGTGGAAGACAACGCCACAATGCTTTGTTTCTTTGATGACCAAATTACTGCTGCACCATCCCATAATATTACATGACATGATGTACTTTTCCTGTCATCAAAATCACCAGCATAATCACTATCATTGAACACCTTCATGTTGCCTTCTCCTCCCATTTTGTACCATATCCCACAATCTAAAGTGCCTTGAATGTATCTCATAATTCTTTTGGCTGCAGCAAGATGAACACTAGTGGGCTTCGACATGAACCGGCTTATAAGGCTCACCACAAACTGAATGGCAGGTCGGGTTATGGTGATATACATCAGACTTCCTACCAATTGTTTGAACAAAGTTTCATCGACCGATTCTCCATCTTTACACCTTAGCTTACATCCAAGAACGATGGGATTTACTACGGCATTGCAGCTTTCCATATCAAAACGTGACAAAATTTCTGCAGCGTATTTTCTCTGATTCATGTGTATCCAAGCAGGTGTTTGCACCACCTCAATGCCCAAAAAATATCTCATTTTACCCATGTCTGACATTTCAAATTCAGCCTTCATGGACTCTTTAAAGTCTTCCAACAACTCTCTATCATTCCCTATATAGAAAAGAACATCCACATAGACAGTAACAAACAAAAACTTACCTTCAGGTCATTTTTTGATGAATAAAGCATGATCAGAACTACCCCCTTTTAAAACCTTCCATCAGAAAATATGTCTCTATCCGACTGAACCAGGCCTTTGGCGCTTGTTTCAAGCCATCAAATGCCTTATGTAACTTGTAGACCATATGTTCCTTCCCATTTATGATATACCCTTGCGGTTGTTGTACATACACGTTCTCTTGTAATGTTCCATGCAAGAAGACGGATTTTACATCCATTTGATAGATAGCCCAACCTCTTTGAGCAGCAATAGCGACCAATAACCGGATTGTATCTATCCTAGCAATTGAAGCATACACCTCCAGGTAATCTACTCTATGTTCCTGACCATACCCACAAGCCAAAAGCTGTGATTTGTGTTTTTCAACCTCCCCCCTTTCATTTATCTTTGTCTTGAAAACCCATTTAACCCCGATACATTTCACATCTTCTGGTAGATCAACTAACTGCCAAGTTTCATTTTTCTCAATGGATTGAATTTTCTTGATCCATTGCCTTTACCCACTTCTCGTGCTTAATTGCTTCATCATACCGAATGGGATATTGATCAATGATTTCCATAACATTTAGTTGTTCTTCGTCTGACAATATGACCTCTTCCCCAGTCGCATAATCATCTAAGTACCGAGGAGGTCTTCTAACTCATCCCTCCCTAGCTGTTGTATTGCTAGGTGTTACCCATAAAGATTTTAGCCTAAAACACACGATCTAGAGGTCGGGGAGGATAAAAGAAATAAAGAGCCATATTATTAAGAGAGAAAAGTAGAGATGGAAAGATGTGTGTGTTTTCTAGAGAGAGAAACACACACACTTTATGTTATAAATGATTATTCTCTACCCCTTCATGGAAGTATGGAGGGGATATATATAGCCCGGGACACGATCTACTTACTACACTTGACATTTCTAGTCTCTGCGTGTCTGGCTAATGTAAACTAATGTAATTCCATATTAGCCAACATATTTTAAGACTAACAATCTTCCCCCAATATGTGGCCATGCGGAATTACTTACAATGTTCCTAATAAGTACAAATACAACAAAATAAAATGACATCCAAGGTGCTTCCAATGCTGAAGATGACGTCTTTGTCTTCGAGTCTTGATACTTGTACTCCAACTTAGATCTTCTATGTCTTGACTTGTAATGGAACCATTGTATTATGCATGAGTTGGATTAACTTCCCCCCAATTCATGCATTAATCCGGTTGATTGGGTTTTGGCCCAACATCTCCCCCTGAATCACAAACGCTGCTGTGTAGGTCTTTAAGACTTCTTGATCCATCTTCTGGTTGAATCCACCATCTGATTTCTTGTAGTGCTTGTGATCGTTCTTATATCCAGGTAGATCATCTTCCTTCCTTCTTTTATTTCCAACTTGTTGCTTTGATCTTCCAATGTATCCCATTTTGACATTTTTTCTGGTTCTTATCCACCTTCATTGTTGTGATCTTCCATGAGTCCAGTTTGATTCGTCTTTGTCGGTTAAGATCCACCTTCTAAATTTTGAGTTCTTGCAAGTGTATATCTTACCTTGATTCCATTGTTATTCATGCTTTCTTTATACCACCATCCAAGCTTTCCATACTCCAACTCCTTTGTATGATTATGGTAGTCGAAGTTGAATGGAATTTCCTTCCATTTCCCTGATTTTGTGATTCTCAATAATTGCCATAAGAGTAATGTTGTTGTAAATCGTCATCAAGGAAAAAAATGGATTGTTCTCTTTCTTTAATGTGACAACCTGTTTGCAAAGTGCCCATATCCTTGATTTGAAACACAATTACCTTACTCTTACATGAGTAATTTATTTGAATTGTTGTGTGTTTCTTTCTTAAAATTATTTTCTTTGCCATCGAGATTGGGTTGAACTCCAACCATGACCACACGGCAATCTGCTTTGTCTTGAATATCGTGTGAACAAAATAGTCTATCTTGATTCGGCCACTTGTTTGCTTTGTGCTTTAATCCTTTCTTCGTAGGTTTTAAGTCTACCAATTACCTTTCTTCAAAGGTCATTTCACTCAGGTCTGATATGTTCTATTGACATCAACTATTTTGTAGATATCTATCTGGTAACATCATTTAATAGTTTGCGTACTAATGTTTCATCTTCCATAGTGTGCCCTAGACTTGCTGCTTTGTTTACTAACGTCGTTAGTTTTGTGGTGAAGGTGTCGATTGTTTCGTCTTCCTTCATAGTTAAGCATTTTCAAAAGTCGGACTTGAGGTTTGCAACCGAACTTGTTGCCAACTCTCTCTCTTCGCCTATGTGTCTATTTTCAGGTGCGTCCATATGGCTTTCCGCGTTTTTGTTTTTGTTCTTTGAAGCAATTGTTCTTACGTGTAAGATTGATTCAAAGAATGCGATTGCAGTCTTATCTTTCTTATTATTGGATTGGGTTGTCTCCAAAGGTTCTATCATTTCCCATAAACCATTCGCTTCGAGAATGATTTGCATTCGAATTGCCCATAGTGAGTAATTCGAGGGTTTTAAAATTGGACATTGGAATTGTGGTGTACTTGTAGTACCTACTTCCTTCTTCGAAGTATCTCCACTTTCTTTCGTCATATCTCTAAGATATCTATTAAAATCTCCCAAATAAAATATCTAACACTAAGTGTGTCGGATTTTGTGGTAAGTGCTCTTGAAGGGTATCAACAAATTATCGGGACTAGTTTTTTTATTCCAAAAACTATCCTTGGGGCTTTAAATCTATGTTCGAATAACCTAAGGTTAATTACTCCTTACAAAATTATTCTATAAATATAGTAAGTAATATTACTATATTTTTTCTCGGGTTCTAGGCAAAAGTTACTAATCTAGAATTATCGTGGTAACTATATCGTATATAGCCTAAAACTGTTATCTAATATAAAAAAAAACTAAAAAATTAATAGAGACAAAAATAATAAAAGGGAAAAGATGAGGGTTATATTGCAAAACCTCTTAGGTTAAATAACCAATTGCGCCTTTTGTTTATATTGGACCGCCTCTCTTTTTGAGTTTGCTGTGGAGATTCGTGTGTGTTTCTCCTGTGCGTCCTAAATAACACAGTGAGTCGTTCTTTTGACTCTTGGTTGTCTGGAGATTTTCTCCACCGGTTGAGAAGGCGATGGTTATTCGCAGATCTTCTTCTCCTTATGTGTTCTAACCACGGACCTCCTTATCCTTTTGTGCGAGATCCTAGGGTTTCGAAATTAATGGGATCTTTGCGCCTATTAATTGGGGGCCTTTCTGGATAAGTGAATCATTGAATGATTCTAATGAGGGGATTGATTCAATCGAATCTTCAAGAATCAAATAAGAGAAGAAACTCGGAAGCAAAAAGATAAGAGAGAAATAAAAAAAAAACATAAAAAAATAAAAAAAGAAAACCACAAAAGAAAGAAAAAAAAACAGAAAAAATAAAAAAAAAAAAAAAGAAAAAAAAGGAAAGAAAACGAGAAAATAAGATACAAAAAAGAAAAGGGAACAACAAAGTCAAGGAAAAAAAGAAAAAAAAAAAAAAAGAAAATAAAGAAACCAAAACAGGTGTGTTTGTTCCCTTTTTCTCGATGATCTAATTTTTCCTGTCTTTATTTGATTTTTCAGAACTGTTGTTTCTGGCTGTTTTGCAAAAACTAGAAAAGTGGCCTTTTTTTTATTCGAAACTAGGCAGAAAATGAAAACGGTATATGATGATTCTTGGTTAATCAACCTGGCTCTGATACCAATGTTCTACAGGTCTTAACCTTATTTCCAGGATCGAATTTGAAGTGCAATCAAAGTATATCAAAAGTAAAAGTTTTATTTGATCTGAATCATCATACACACAAATTTGTTCTTTACAATTGTTCCTATTTTAGAATCTGAAAAGGTGCGAACTAAAGTTGTATCGGTTCATTTGAATCGTTGCAATGGTTCTGGGAACCGTATGACCTTTTGGAAATAACTGTCAATTTGACAGTTAATTAAACTGTCTTTGACAGTTGGGTTGGGTGTTTTGACCCGTTTGACATCTATGGTATTTCCAGCGGATTGGGATTAATCCGGTTGATTGGGTTTTGGCCCAACATTTACTAACTACAACCTTCATATTTAGTGGATTGATAAGACAGTAGGCCTTCGATTCTTCACTTACTCCATGTAAGATACAAATGAAGCCTCTTTTCGACCGGCTTCTTTCTCTTTTTTCCTTGGTGATGTGAACATGTGCTAACAGAACCCCACATAACGAAAATGATTAACAGGTTGGCTTCTTCCGCTCCATTAATAGGGAGCCAGAGGGGGATCCATAAAAATATTCCGAATAAGTGTCAAATTGAAAGAAGGGAAGGAGAAGGGAGGAAAGAAGAGTAACATGGAGATAATGGTCCATGGAAGTCCAATAATTGTAGAAAGAAGATTCCATAAGGCATCTTCCGGTGTGGTATGCGTTAGAGCCTTAGTAGGACTTCTATTAAGCACATAAAAACTCCACATTATTGCTTCTGCCAACCTTTGGCATCTTTTTGGCAGCAATCATGGTCACCACCATATCAATAACTGTTTGATTTTTTTTCTCGGCAACACCGTTTTGCTGGGGAGTGAAACTAGTAGTTAATTGCCATTTGACACCATGTTCTTTGAAAAAACTGGTGAATGCATCAAATATATATTCCCCCCTCGATCTGTTCGAAGAGCTTTAACTGCTTGCCTGTTTCTTTTTCGACCTTGCTTTTAAACTCTTTGAAACTTTCAGACTCCTGTTATTTTTCAGCAAGAAAATATACCCATGCCTTTCGGCTGTAGTCATCAATAAAAGTAAGAAAATACCTTTTTCTAGTGTTTGATGGGGGGAATATTGGACTATAGATATCGGAGTGCACCAGTTCCAAGACATCATTAGCACGCCAACTGCTCGATTTTGTTATATTTTTTCTTGTCTGCTTCCCAACTAAACTATCTTTACGTACATGATCATTGACTGGAAACAAGGGGCAGTTCACGTACCAGAGAATTTTGTTGCAAGATTGTCATTCGGGTCTTGCTGAGATGACCAAAATGTTGGTGCCATAGCCTGGTTGCATCTTCATTGCTTGAGGTACATACAACTCTCAGTTGATTGCTCAGGGAGTTCCTTTATTTCTTCACATAGTGGATACATCCTATTCATACTCATATAACTTTGAAACACCAGTCCTTTATCCTGATGGAACCTTGCAAATATCATTCTGAAACAAGAATGACAGACCCTTTTGCTGAAGTTGACCAATACTCAAAAGATTGTTCTTCGGATTCGGAACATAATAAACATCATTAATGACAAAGGTATTGCCATTGAGCAAAATCTTTACATTACCATTGCCACTAACGTTCATTCAGGAGTTATTCCCAAACTTCACAAAATTAACAAAACCTTGATCAAGGTTTACAAACTTCTCACGATTCCCACACAACTAACAACAACCTAATAACAACTCTTTTAACTAACCCTTGTTCGACTAAAACATTAGACAACAAAACAGCTTAAACATGGCATATTAAGAAAGCAACAATTGCCATAAAGCCACTTAAATTATACCTCAAAATCCTAACAGTTTTCCTCAAAATTTCCAATGCACTTGTGGTTTGAAACAAATGATCTGATCATGTATTGTTGTTTTCTTGATCTGGGATTTGGGTCATTTTGGGGGTTGACCAATTTGAGGAATCCATGTTTGGGTTATAAAGATTGAAGCTTTATGGAATTTTGATGCAAGAAAAGGAACCCAAGATTTCATCTAAACAAATGTCTAAACCTAGCGACTGTTCTACGACTGAGAGAGTAAGGTTCAATATCTAACACCTATCTTACAGAACCCACTGTCATAATAGTACTACATTTCAACTTAAGAAATATTTAGAAATATTCAGTTCATTGAATTAACAACCATTCACTTATGAAACCATGTATTAGCGAAAGAAACTTACTGTGTAGAGCTATCAATTCTGAGAAAAAGAGCATCCCTCGGGAGCGACAAATCCTCCATCAAAACAAACACGGAAGAAACCTTTAATCCCTGCACATTATGATCCAAAAAAAGTTGTTTAATATGTTGTTCGGGTGTCCATGTTCTGAAGTAAAAAAGTCTGCCCATTATTTATAGTTGCTTCTTTCCTAAAGGGCTGACTTTTTAAATTTGGATTCAACCGTTTCCCTCACACCCATCCCAGTTTATAAGTATTGTTATTACTCGATTAGTGTCTGGAATTTAAAATGGATTTAAACGTAACTGTTGATAGGAGAGATTTCGCCTCATTCGTAATTATCTTGACCCTATCATTGTTATTTTTCGTCAGTTTCTGCAAGACCGTGATAGAATCGATATCTTACACAGAAACGGAAGCAAACAGATGTATGATCTGTATTACATATATTTACCAACATTATCTTTCTGTCACACACATATGTACGGTTGAGTTTTCTAGAATTTTGTGTGTTTGTCGAAAGACACACGCATTATGTTGTTTCTTTTTAATTATGTATGTGGGCATCAGCATAAAGGAGGCTCAGGCTTGCGAATGTGAAGGCGGCACCAAAGACCCGCAATGGCTGCAACCATGTGGCCGGCACGTCAATATACGGGTTTCAGTAAACTACGCCTCCTAAAACAATAAACGTAGAAAAAATTCATCATCGCCTCAGTTACCATATTACATAACAAAACAGTAATTTGCCAGGCACGTTTTCTAAAAAAAGCATCCTAAAATATAGAGTAAGAGGCCGCCACCATGACGTCGTATGTTGTTTCATTGTATTTTTGATAGAATACGGCGTCGTTTTGCATCTGTATTATAAATATACATATACTCACCAACATTGACTTTATGTCATACACACATATGTATGACTGATTTTTATAGAAGTTTCTGTCTTTGTCGAATGCCCCACAATGGCTGAAAATCTAATAGTTGACCTCAATAGGATTGTATATAAGCCTCAAAAAACCGTTTGGCTCAGATTTCCAAGTACGGGATGGGATAAAACAGTATCCAACCCGACATGGCTGCAAACACGACAACGTGCTGCCCCGCCAAGATACGGGTTGATTTCACCCACCACGATGCATCAAACTATTGTAGTTCATGATGCATCAAACTATTGTAGTTATCTTCATCGCCTAGAATAAAGCTAAAATAACTTTATAAGCATCATATGTTCTAAAACCTCATTATCATAGCCTAACATTTACATTTTTTTGTTCACTTTAGTCACACATTCAAAGTGATCATAGGCAAACAACGATCAAACAGCGTCACACACCAAGAATGGTGGGGACGAAAAGATCGTCAAAACCGAGGCATTTAAGGAGAGGTGTGCAGATTTTAAGCACTTTTCTGTTTCAAACAATGAAAATATAAGCATACGCAAACCGTGTTGTAAACGCGACCCATAGCTGCAAATCTAATCATTTTACAATAACAAATGAGGCTCGGATTTACGAACCCAGTAGCGGGACTGCACACCACCCATGGCTATAGTCGCACGCTCAGTGTGACTGATTCCCCACACAATGTTAATACATTTACTAAAGAGCAGTATTGCCCTTGTAAATGTCTATTAACTAAACATTCAACTAACACACGCTTAAGCACCACACGTGTCCTTAAAAATCTATACGTGTTTACTGATCCCCATATCCAACCCACTACAACTTGCGTTAATCCATCCTTCCACTTTTTACAAAGTAGAAAGATCATCAATATATGAAAATAGGGATGCGAATATGAATGTGATACCAAACACCCACCATGGCTGCAACCACAATCCAGTAGTGGATGCCCCGCCAAGATACGCGCATCGGTAAACAATGCTAACTGCAAGAACACTTATGAGCCTATCATCATCGTCACATACCCATCACTATCGTCACACTCCATGTATAGCAGCAACGAAAGGATCAGTGGTAGTGAAGAAGCATAGGGCGAAAGCATAATCAAGCTTGAACCATAATTGTTAATGTTAAGCAGAAACAACAACAATCCCAACAACAACATGAGCTGTTATTTTTAAGCAATACCAAACAAACAAAGAACGAAGCACTCTAACCTGTGCCTGCAAGTAACATACATTATAGCAAACAACTTATCCGCATAACACAAAACTCAAATTTTAGAACAAAAGCAACTTTAAAAAAATTATAAATAAATTACAAAAATAAAAGAATGAAACACGTGTGTGGTATCCTGGGTTTTAAAGCGTCGGGCCAAAATTATATGTCAAATAGGTCAAATCTAAAAACTAAGAATGGGAAGACGAAAAAATACAGTCAAACGGGTTTTATGAAAAAATACAGTCAAACGGGTCAAATCCAAAATTATATGTCAATTGGCCCAAAAATTTTAGTTTGACTGTTATATGAAAAAATACACAACAGGCTCATGCATTTAACTGCACCTTAGAATGTATGACAGAGAATGGGAAGACGAAAAACGGCAGATGGCTGATCAAAAGAGGAGGAACCAAAAATAGGGCTTCGGATATGTTGTTTGCATTTTAATATTGGAGATCCTTTACAAACCATGGAGCATCATCCTCTTAGCTATGATTTGTTTGCCTGTTTGCTCCAATTCATCTACCAACGGATGCATCGTCACACATCTTACCTAATGCTGGTTTTGCAATTTAGTGCGTGGCTTTTCGTTCTGCCATAATGTACTATATGTTTATCTTCATTGCCAGAGGTTGGTTGATTGTCTTATGGATTCTATTTCGACATGAACATAGATTGTCGGAATAAGGTGGGCTTTCTCTTCAAACGAGGGCTTTTTGTTGGTTTATATGTACATCCATATACGGAAATTTTGACTTGGTTATAGTCACTATGAGACTAGTAATTCGTATTATGTTTTAGTGGGGCATCTGACAGTACACATTCCAGCTGCAAGACAAATAACTGATAGCAAAAGAAATTAAATATCCATTGCTGAAAAAGAACCCGCCAAACCAAAAATGGAATTTTGTTGCAAATGTAAGAATTTTTGTGTTCTTCAGTTCTGTAGACTTGCCTAATGTTTGTGTGCGTGTATGTTTAACAGGTTAATTTTGTCCAATGTTATATGCGTTCCGATATTAGTGTTGATATTTGTTGCAAGATTCATCATTACATCCTTTTTGTGTGGCTTAACTATCGAGGTAATGGTGTTTAGGTTATGAAGGAAGAACTGGAGGTAAACATTACAAAAAACTTAGATTTATTCATCCATATACGGATTGAATGGATAATAACCCGAATTAGTAGTGATTACTTGACGAGCAAGTTTACCAACTATACTGGCGAATTAGTGATTACTTGATGAACAGTTCATTCATTCATAATTATGACTTCTACAATAGATAAAAAAAGAGCCAGAGACGTTTAATCGGAATTCTAAGAAGATGTTGCAACAAAAAGAAGTTATTCTATATTTGAAAGGGTAACCTACTTTCTCATTTGTACCGTAATGACCAACTTTACTCACTACACGCACGAATTTTCAAATTTTGTTCAATATCACTAATATTACTATAAAATAACTATATTACCCTTGTCTTCTCTACATCCACTCAAATTAAAATGAGTTGACTTTTTTTATGCCAGATCTAACTAGTCCACCTTTCCCAGTGAGCGAAACGTTTGTGTGTTGCTTCAAAATCCATTAGCAGATGACGTCATCAAATTACACAAATCCAAAACCTTCAAACTATACTCCATATACAAACCTAACATGTTACGACCTGCGTAAGTCGGCAGGATAATATCAAATAGGTTTAGGATATTATCATTTAGATTTATTTCGTGTTAAGTATTTGTTTTAGGTCTTTTTCGGCTAGGTATTTGTTTAAGAATGTTTTTATCCTTTCATCGTGATTTCTTGTGTTTTTGGCTATAAATACGAATTCAGGTTTATTTATAAAAGTTAGTTTTTGGTCAAATAACTAAATATCTGGTGTTTGCTCTATTTTATTATTAGGAAGCTCGCATCACACTTGAAGGTGGTGCATTCCACGAAACTATACGCAAGGGTCGTATCCAATTAGTGCTTTCATTGAGAGCTCTGTTGAGAGGGCTTACGATTAGGGTTCCAAAAAAAATTATCATAGTTGATAATGTGTTAGGAGATGTGTTTCAGCCCCCCCCCCCCCCCCCCCCCCCCCCCCCTCGTTTAGGATAGGTATTTGTTTAAGAATGTTTATCCTTTCCTCGTGATTATCTTGTGTTTTATTCGGCTATATATACCGAATTAGTTTATTAATAAAAGTTAAGTTTTGGTCAAATAAATAAATATCTGTGTTTTCTCTCTTTTATTCTTAGGAGCTCGCATCACGCTTGAAGGGGTGTCCTATCCCAATACTATCCGCAAGGCTCGTATCATAACATCTCATCTACATCAGTTTCATTCACATTCGAGATCTGATATTCACATTCTATATGAAGAGACGTTAGAAACAATATCAGGCTTGACAAATAAGTCAAACTGATGGAAGATGATGATGATGACGTGGCATGTATGGTTTTGAGATGATGAGATATTTTTTGATCGAGTGATATAGCGGCGAGTTGGTAGGATTTGCTGAGATGTGATGAAGATGATTTTTTGGTTGTGGATTTGAAGGGGGATGATGATGAGATGGATTTTTCGACGAGAAACATGATGGTCGGAAAAAGCTGTTTACGATTGGATACGGTGGTGGTGAAATGAAATGATTTTTTAGGTTGAAAAAGACAAGGGTAATATATTTATTTTATGGTCATATTGGTGATATATTGGTGATATCGAACAAAATTTGAATGTACGTGGGTGTAGTGAGTACAAAAAAAAGTAAGTTGGTCATTACGGTACAAATGAGAAAGTATGTTGGTAATAAATGGCCTTTACCCTTTATTTTTAAGTGGAATGGATTAAAGGGACTAACAGTGTTACCTGGGAAAAAACAAAAAACAGCCTCATGGACCAACGGTGTAATTAGAAACCCTAAATCTCCAAATGAACGGGCCTCATCCAACATCCCAACACCCTAATTCCAAAAATCTCCACCACATCTCGATCACGATTTTTGT
>BQNB010129558.1:0-19095 GCA_026074375.1 Tanacetum coccineum
TAAATGTATTTAATCATAAAATTATTGTAACCGATATTTGGATTCGAATGGCGCAAAAGTTAAAGGCATAAAGTCAAATTCGGAGCTGCTCGAGTAACCTCCACTAAAAATGGATTTCCTAGAGTTCTATAAGGATTTAGAGGCTGAATTTTTAAGAGGGAGTGCAAAACTCATGGGACTAAAAATTTTCAACTGGAGCTCAGATTGAGGAAGACTCCTTCTAGGAGTTTTAGGCCCGTCAAGTCAGCTAAAATTTTATGGTAGTTTTGGGCTTCAAGTTCATTTGGGGTTTCACTTGCTCATGATGGTTCTTGGAGCAAGTGGGAGGCCTCCCTTTGTTTGTGTGGTTAACCCTTAGTTAACTTCTTGGTTCTCGTGATGGCTCATGAAACCAAGCATAGGTTTTTCATCGGTTGAGGCTTTGTATACTTGTGGCTGTGTTTATTTGCTTGCTTTTATATATGTTTGGAATGTATATAAACATGCAAATGTTTTTATAAAACAAGAATAAAACACAAACCATTTTTTAGAAACTAAATCATTGATTTAGTTTAAAGTTTAAATATGATTTGAAACTAAACTTGTTTTTTATAAATAACACTAAATAAATGTTATGATTGTTATTTAATTTATATATTGTTCAAACTAATATTTATTTCACTAAGGTTATATATTAGTCATGAAAATGAACAACTTGTCATACATAAATGATATAAAACAAATCTTAGACTTAAGTTAAAAATAGTTTTTTTAACTTGTGCTACGAACGATGAATGCATGCTTCCTCGTACACCTTTTTGATCATGTATTTATCAAAAATAATGCCCGTCAAATTTAAGTCATGCTGTCTAATTGGTTGAGATCACTTGCAATTACCTTTTGCTCTATGTGAGACGTAGGTGAATTGTAACCCAAGGTGATTATTTTCTATGCGTAAGACCTAGACATATTCTCACATGTTCTTGCATTGGATGACTTAATCGAGTTAGGCAGGTGAGACCTTGGCTCGAGGCAAGGATGGGACTAAACATGCCAGCCTGACATTTTTTCTTCGGTTACAAATGTCATGAGTCCCATATGGTCTAAGAATTGCACAGGTTTTGCAATTGGTGAACATCACCTACCTATTAAATCTATCATTGCTAGCAGATCAACTAATGTGAGAACCTCAATGAGGATCTTAGCCTTTCGTAAAATTAATTATTTTATATTATAAACAAGGGTAGTTAATTTTAAAAGGAAAATTATCGAAAATACTAAATTGAACTTTGTAATTTCTATTAATGACATTTATGCAACACAAACCATAAACAAAAGTTTGTTTCATTTCCTTGTTAGAGGAAGACAAACTAAGTCTTCTTTCCTTGTAAGTAAAAGACTTATTCCTATCCTTTCTACTTGTATGAGAAAGCTATAATAGGAACACTCAAATTTTCCAATCCTAATCAAACTCAAAGCATACTTACTCGAGAAATCGTTTTATCTTGTAAAAGTCTAACGGTTAAGTAAGGTTGCACACCTTATTTGGATGACTAGAGAACATGTATTCTATAGCCACCTAAGTGATACATTGTAACATTTCTCATTTTCAGGTTATTTACAACTTTAATAAATTCTATTATTTATTTTTAGAGTTTTACGCGTTCGCTAATAGCATGTTTTTCTAGTAGTTTTCCTTAACTCGATATTTTTTCTTCCTAAGATTCTACACACCATTGAGGTAATGTAGAAGGAGGAATTATGCAAAACTTTCAAGTTAAAGAATGGAATTAATGGCTAGTCATCATTATATATATAGATTAGAACTTGATGCACTTCTTTGAATATCTAAGTTACATGATTTACTAGTCCGTTGAGGTCATTAGAGGTAATATGCGATATTCAAGAGTAGAAAAAAGTAAATAAATTGCTACTTTGCAACTTCATTAGTATAGACACATATTAATGTTGTCTTATCTAGTGGGAGCAATGCATTTTACTACTGATATAGACGCACATGTAATGTTGTCTAAATTCAGTGGGAGCTATGAGCTTATCACCTTGTAAGTGACCCATTTTATTTCTATGGTCTATAAAATAATTACATTACTTTTCAATATGATGCATCATAGTTTTATAAGTATCTTTGATATTATTCAATAACCATAACTTGTCGCTTTTCTGATGTCGCTGCCTGAAATGTTTTTTCCTACAAATGTTTATGCAACGATTGCTTATTTAAACAATAAAGTTCTAGATATACTAATAATGCAAATGTGATTTTAGTTTTGACTTAAATCATATCATATCTATGACATTGTCATATTATTCATACAAACAAACGGAAGCATGGTGGACTCATAACCCACTACTCTCAGGATCGTAACCTAACTCATAATATGCTCACTTATTTGTTATATAATACTTGATTGTTGGGCCACTGCACTAGTTGGTAGGAAATCCTATTATGTGCAAGGTACACACATATCAATATGACTAATGGTTTTCTTAACCGCATGTAAGATACAAGAAAGTAAATATTACTACTAGGACTTAATACACCTTGATGTACGTCTACCCTACATAGAACTAGTGTCAAGGAAATTATAAATACTCTACTTATCATATTCACTAAATGGTTTAGCCAATTGATTGTGTCTTCTTGTTAAAGACACTCAATTAAAGTATGTAATTAACTTGAACAAGACTGTTGAAGCCGATTGTCGGCTGTTCAATAATTCTTTATTTAATCGACTTTGTTACTTCTTGTAAATTACATAAACATAAAGTCCTTGAACTGTTCTAAGACTTTTAAAGTAGGAAATTGCTTGTCATGTCTCCTTGTCACGACATGCACATGAAGTCATTGAAATGTTCAAAGACTTATAACGTAATGTAAGCAATTAACGTGTTATGTCTTCATGTTAAGACATGTACATAAAGTCTTGAACTTCTCTAAGACTTCTACGTCATTATAGAATGCTATGGCTTGAAATGACTGTTAATGCCATTATGTTTTGAACAATTGGCAAGAATGTTGAGCAATGGGTATTAGGTTATCTATAAGGAATTATGTTTACTATCTACTTAATCCCATTACTCTTAGAATACCTCATCACTATGGTATGTTGTTGTCGTAAAATCAAACTCTATTGTATGTTTGATTTTTGATAACTTTACTAACTTACCTCTAATTCTTATCAAGGTTACAAAATTTAAGTATGCCACATGTTTACTTAATATGTTTCTTCAACCAAGAGGTAACTAAGACACCATCTGGTTATGGAATGGAAGACTCCATTAAGTCTTAACTGAGTTTAAATTTGTTGAGATCACGTTAAAGCGTGTTTTTATGCAACTAGAGTCAAGAACTGTCAACCTTCATTTATACATTCCCAAAATGAGAACAATTTTATTGTTTCTCAAATTGCTGCGTATTTTGAAAGTCTCCTCTTACTCGTACATGTGGGGGGCTTTTGTTTTGGAGAAAATATTTCTTACACTACCTTCTAATGCACTAGCGAACGACAAACTAAATGTTAAGATGTAGTCCATGAAAGAAAATCATTTTTAAAATTTGATTGATCTTTCACCAATCGGTAAGACTGAGAAGTTAAATTGGTTCTTCTAGGAGAAGACTAATATGGACAAAAATGTACACACATTTAAATGCACGCCTTGTGATAAGGGTTTTACTTATACTTAAGCGATTGACTGTGATTAAAGCTTCTTTTACTTGCAAGCGTTAATTGAATTAAAGATATTAATTACCCATACTTGATTTCATGCATATGAAATATGGCAATTAGATGTCATACTCCTTTCTTGAATGATTCCTTTGCAAGGACGTTATGTAATCAAAAGGGTTTATTAATCCAAATTAATTCTAGAAAATGTGAAGGCTGCAAAAAATCCAAGTGTGGATTAGTGCATGCATCTAGGAGCTGGAATCTTAAGTTTAAATCAATTATTTATTTTTGATTGAAACAAAGATAACTCCTGGGTACGCCTTAATGCTAGTCGGAGCATTATGTTTAGTCTTTCTTATATCTTATATGTTGTCAACATATTGGCAATAATTTTCACCATAAGACTAGATTTAAATCTTAGTTTGGAATAATATTTTTATCGATAGTATAACGCCCTGTGTTTCAAGTCATTTGACGAACGCTCGATAAACCATGCTAATTTCATTTTCAGGTATCGTACGCTGTTTGCTTGTAATTTCTTTGAATTAAGTTTATATCGCGTAAGCTAAAAATTAGCGTTTCAATGTAAACGGGCTCAAAAACAATTAATGTTTTACATCAAGCAAGGGTTATATAATTATTTGAGAATATTTATTACTTGTTCATTTTATTTTTAATCGGATAGTAAAGAGTATACGTTTCGCGTTTAAATTGACGTTTGGCACTCCCGGAACCACAAAAAAACTTTCCTACGCTTAACAAATACCCGCATTTTTTATACCCAAATAACCATAAAAATTATCATAATATACATCTCTATATCCTATGTATTGCCGAAATACTTGCAAATTGTACAAGTATTATATCAAAACTCATCCACTTTGGTCAAACATGCACCATGCTTCTTTAATGGCACCATACCTAGCTTACCTTGACCAAAGACCATACCATGGCCATACCTAAGACCAATGACCATCCTTTGAACCATGCTTGGTCTCTTTGACTAGAATTACATCTTATATACATGCAAGTAACAAGTGAAAGACTCATACACACTTTACACTTAGAAAAATCAAACCAAAAATCCTCTCTTGCTCCTTAATACCCCACGGCTCAAACCCTTCACCATACACAATCCATACCAAATTTTATTCAATCCATACAATTCTATATACACCTATTCTAAGATATACTAAGGCATTTGCAAGCATTGAATCACCATTTCTAAGTATTTCTTAAGAAAAAGGAAGTTCGGCGGGTTTCTATTTAAGGATAGTAGGGGTCTTACTTAAGTGCAAGCTTGTTTTGTGGCTAAACAAGGGTTTAGTACTAGCTCATCATCATCCTCATAATCTTCAGGTCCACTTGAACTCTTTTTGTTCTCATAACTTTTCTTTTTATGCAATTGAGTTTTCTATTTAGCTTAAATCACCTTTTAGATCTTTAACTGTAAAGAGAGTTTTTATTTTGTTGTAATTCTTATGTTACATTTTATATATCCTATGATGTTGTTGACATCATGTTTTAAAAGGGTCACACATAGTGATTGACACAACTTGGTTATGTAATAAATGATTATGACAAACCTAGTAATTAAGATTACTTATGTAAGTTATGTTTTAAAGTGTGTTAATGGTTTGTTATGGGTTAACTTGGACATTATAAGAACTATTAATTCGGTTTACTTGGACTCTTATTATATGTATCACATAGGGACTATATGAAATATAAGATTGAGGGAAATTTACATAAGTGGGTAATTATGAAAAAACAAGGATAATATATGGATCTTAACAAACTCAAAGCAAACATTCTGTCCAAATTCGTATAAAAATATACTTATATATATTTTTATTTTTTTTAAGATTAATACATTTCACGACGATTCCGAAAGGTAAGAAACTTATGAAAACGGATTAATAACGAATCAAGATTACGTTAAAACGTGGTTTTAATCGTGTATAATAAACGGATAGTGTAAATAATTTTTATAAAAATTATAAAACAGCAAGTATTGATATTTTTAACAAATAATAATATTTGTAGGATTTTCAAAAATGATAAGAATCGTAATGTTTCAATTAATAACGTTTATCGATGTTATGAATTTCGCGAGTTTTACGTCAAATAATACTTTTATAAAACTATTTTTATAAAAGTTATAGACTTCATGACAGAAAGTATTTTTGTAAACCTCATAAATATATAGAACTTTCAAATACGAGAACGTCTCGAAAGGAATCGTTTACAAGCGGGAGCTATATCGAATAAAATACGACGTTTACGGAGTTTTACGACAATTAAATCTAAAAAAAAATTCGATAAAAATATAACATAGGGTATGATGTGTACAGTAATTTTTATGTTCACCAGTAGGTCCTACAGATATTTCGAAAAATGTCAATTTATGGTAACTCGTCTTGTACGATAGAGGGCATAGAAACGCGAGAATCGGGTTTAAAACGCAAAAGTTATGCTAGTTTTACTCAAAACGGTTATTACTAACTACGTTTGCTAACTTTTTAAAAACATTTTACCAAAAACCATTAGTTGTAGTGATTGAGATATATAGAATTTTATGTGTTTCAATAGTCCTATATTACTAGGGAGTTTTCATAATGAGGCCTCTTCGGATTGCGTTATCGACGAGTTGTTGGTATTTACGATTTATAGTGTCCGAACTCTCGAACGTCATGTCATGACCTCTTTAATTATGAGTAGCCGAACGATAGTACGAAGTAAAAACTAATAGGGATTTATATTCATTGTTATTGTTAAGTACTCTGGTACTTATACGACCTTATGATTTAATTTAGGTTGCTTCGATCTTTTACGTGACGCATTATCTGCGGATTATTTGGATTATCAGAATAAAGGTGAGTTCATAGCCCCTCACGTTTTACATGCTTTTGTTTTACAAAGTTTTGGGGTGAAAACTTGCAATTTTTACAACTGGACACAAGTGGTTAAGTTTTATATTATGATTACAATGTTGCCATACAGTAGCGATACCCAATCTGAGCCATTATCATGAACTGGGGTGTAATTACGAGTGCGAATGTTATGAATAGATCTTATATTGGGTTTTGACATCCCCCGTTCGAGGTGAAGTGATTAGCTATACTGAACAACGTACGGTTTATACCATGTCGTATATAGGTGTTTTGCTGGGTCTAGAACATCACCATCGGCAATGGAGGCCATTAACTTTGGTACTTCACATACGTCAAGTCTGTGTCCATGAGCTTAGAGCAACTGTAATTAAATTTTTATGATGTCTGCATCTGTTGCATTATATAAACTTGGGTGATCTTTTGTCTACAATTATATTTATTAAACCTATGGAATTCACCACATTATTGTTGACTGTTTTATAAGCATGTTTGTAAGGGCGATCATTAAGCACTTTGTGCGCATGGATACATTGGTGGTTTTGATTTGGATGTCATGCATTAAAGATTTTGTCGCATTTCATTTTGTTATCTGTTATGGGCTGAAAATCTTTGTATTTTGATCAAGTGAACAAGTTAAGCTTCGGGCTTATGTAACAATTACTTTGTTAAATCCAATGTATCGTTTTCAAACGACTTTTTGGTCGTTCTATATATATCTTGTGTTATTGATCTGAGAAGTAACACGCCCCGGACCCTTATTCCGCTGCGACCCAATTTGGGGGTGTTACAGATTAAATATAAGAAATAAAACATGTAACCTTGGAGCATACGATTACTAAGATAAACATACGTGATTAATAAGTCTAACATAACATGACACATCATTGAGCAAGACTCAAGTTCTATCTCACCTGATGAGTTAAACACATGTTTGAAAACGATTGGTTCAGATAAAGCCTTCATTATGTATATCATGATGTGTATTAGACTAATTGTAGCACTTGCATGAATGCAAGATGAACCTACAACCATAGTAACTAAGTGAAAGTCATTAGACTACTATTGAAAGAACATTCTAAAAGTCCTTTTAAGGACTAAAGACATGTTCATTGTTTACAGATTTTAATAAGGAGATTAGTGTTGAGTGTACACACTAATAATTACTTTGATTGAGATGATTCTCAATCTAGTGGGCATGAATTTTCATCATAAATGATAATACTACTGACTAGACATACTTGATTAAAAGCGTTGTTGCACTATTCATTAAAGAATAAGAATACTTTATAGTTTGGGAAGCTATTAAGAAGACTGTCTCATATAGGTGGTTTTGCTTGCTTTAAATAACCTATATAATGTATTGTGGCGATGCTAGTATTTTTGTCTATTTAGCATTTAAATGCACATATACAAAATGATAATCATCATTTTATTCAAAACCTTCATTGCTTGTAAGTTTTGAAACATGTATTCTCAAAGTTTTACTTAGATGACAACTTAGTTGGTACTTTTTACAAAGTTAATGTCTTGTACCAAACATGTTTATCATGTAGGAAAACATTGAACTTCGACCTACTAGTAGTCTCATGTATATCTATTTTTAGTATTTGGATAATGAAACGTTAAGCAGTTGTATTAAACAATGAATTGATATACCTGGTATGATCGTCTTCATTTATACAACTGTGTTCTATATTAGCATGTTTAAATCCATGAATAATTTATTTATTCTAAAATCGTCCATTGTCAGTTAATGATACAGGAGCATCATTGAATTAAGGCAAATGTGAGTGTTTTGGTAATATTCATATAGTATGAATATTAAAGGATGATACCGCCAAACTCATATGTTGTTCATTAGATGAACATTGGACTGGCCCAACCTACGAGTATTCACTACGTGGATCGCATCAATAGTGAAACTCGTTAGTGTTTATGTCTTCTCATCTTTAGGACTGAGATTGCAAGTAGGTTTTGTGTGTGTGGAATGTCAATCTTTGATATGGTTCAACGTTGACCTGTTGAAGGCTGCTATAAAGGCTATTTTCAAGAGGGATATGAAACATATAATGGACACGTGCAGATAAATAGGATTTGTTTCTCTACATGTTATTGGAAGAAGATACTACAGGGCCCCTCGATGATTTGAAACTGATGTACTGTTTTGGCCGGTACTCCAAATATAATTAAGTGATTCTTGATGATTTGGTAATCTAGTTTAATGGTCCATATTAAGAAACAGGATTGTTAACATCAGAATGATTATGATCCTGTCAGATGTTCATCATAGTTATCTATAACAAAAGGATTTGTTTATACCTAAACCATTTGAAATGAGATGTTTAGGAAACTATCCTCATATGTCTCTGGGGGTATGGTTTCGGCGTATTGCTAGACGCTAACCATTGCTTGTATCATTACTTGATTATTATGACGTGCCGCAAAGTGGGAGTTGTTGGATTGTTAAAGCTCGTGTCATAATAACTAATCATTTGGTAGGGACACATGTGGCCTATGGGGTCACACATCATATACACTGAAAGGTACCATTTTATCATATCGTGTTTATTCTATTTATGTATATAAATAACTAGTAACATTGGGATCATCTATTGGGCTTTATAACTAAGTAAAGTACTTATTATATTGGACTTAAAAATCAAATGGGAGGCCCATTTAAGCCCTCATAGTGGCCGGCCTATATGGAGGTCAAAGAGGGGATGAGATCAAATCTTTTGGTAAATTAATATGGGATATCTCCTTATTAATGTGATTGGTAAATTAAAATGGGATATCTTCTCATTAATGTGATTACAAATTTACCAAATATTTCTCTCCTCCTCTCCTATATATTATACATCGACTAATACAATACTCTTTATGGGTTTTATGTGTTTCTTGGTTTATCACATCACTTTGTATTTAGTTTATTCAAGGTGAATTCCAAAGTTACGGGGTTAAGACTAGCATCAATTGGTATACAAAGAAGTGTAGTGTGGATAAATCATAGAGGTGATCTCCATTGATCACTTGGTTTCATTTGGTGTTTCGTGTTAGGGTGAAGGGCACCGGTTGATTCTACCGATCACGCTAAAAGGTATTACTTTTTTGTTTTTTCTTTGATGGTCATAGGACTCTATGGATCGTCGGATAGCGTGCTTGTTATGTTGTGCTTAATGTTTGTTCTAGATGGTAGTCATTTAATTCAGCACTTATGTGGTATCTCGAGCCATATATGATGTCATATGATACATCTTGTATACGTTTTTAAATGGCTAAATAGCGTTGTTTTAAATGGATCAAATGGATAATTTTAAAACAGCCCATAAGGCCTATTTTTTGAAATTAATTCGACTAATATAGGGTCTTATGATCTGGTATTTTGGATCCCATAACCGTTTGTTATGCATACTTTAATTGGTTTTGTTATTGGGTTAGTGTAAACAGGGCCTAAATCGGTGTTTTGGACGAATTCTTGAATCGGTTTTAAATCAGCCCTTTGGGCATTATTTTCTGAAATAATATGGTTGTTATAAGGTATTTAATACAGTACTAAGTGATCCTTAAGCCATTGGTTACACGTACCAATCCAGGGTTAATTCTAGTTAATTTATTTCTTCGATTCGTGGCTAATCAATTTCATTTTTTGTTAATCATTTGTTTCCATGAACAATACATGCATTGTTTGGCCCTTGGAACATAGCCAAACACCTTTATATTACATGATATATGGTATTATTATGTTGTGTATGCAAAGCGATGAAAACCATGACCACTTGTGACTTGTTTCGCTTGATATTGCATTTAATTTCAGTTTTGGGTTTTGCCATTGTTTCGGCTTCTTTTTGTATGGTTTTAATTTTTATTGTAGCCATTGTTTGGGCATTTACAGTAGTTAGATGATAGGATAAATGTATTCAATTATCAAATTATTGTAACCGTTGTTTGGATTCAAATGGCGCAGAGTTAAGGATTAAAGTCAAATTCGAGCTGCTGGAGTGACTTCACTAAAATGAATTCCATGGAGTTCTATAAGAGTTAGATGGCTGAAATTTTTTGGGATGCAGTGTAAAAACTAATGGGCATACAACTTCTTCATCTGGAGCTCAGATTGGGGAAGATTCCTTCTAGGAGTTTCAGGCCCGTCAAGTCAGCTGAAATTTTATGGCAGTTTTGGGCTTCAAGTTCATTTGGGGTTTCACTTGCTCATGAAGGTTTTGGAGAGGGCAAGTGGGAACCTCCTTGTGGTGGTGAGGTTTTAACCCTTAGTTGACTTATTGTTTCTCGTGATGGCTCACAAGGACCAAGCATAGGTTTTTTTATCGGTTGAGGCTTTGCATACTGTGTTGTGTTTGTTTTGTTTTGCTTTAATATATGTTTGAATGTAAATACTTGCAAATGTTTTTATAAAATTAAAAAATTAAACAACAAACATTTTAGAAACTAAATCTTTGTTTGTGTTTAAAGTCTTAAATATGATTTGAACTAAAAACACTTAGTTTTTATATAAATAACACTAAATTAATGTTTATGATTGTTATGTTATTTATGGTATGGGTTCATAACTTAATCATTTATTCCACATAGGTTTTTATTTATATATTAGTCTTGGTAATTGAACAACTTGACAACACATAATAAACATGTATTAGGACTTAAGTTAAAAGATAGTTTTTTTAAACTTGTGTACGGAAGGATGTATGCGATGCTTCCTACGTACATATTTTTTGATCTTTTATCAAAAATTAAGACCCGTCAAATTTATGTACATTGCCGGTCATTTGGTTGTGAACACATTGCTTTTGACTCTTCACTCTGTGTGAGAGTAGAGTGAATTGTTAGACCAAGGTGATTATTCTCTATGCGTGAGACTAGATATATTCTGCATGTTCTCGCTTGGATGACTTTATCGAGTTAAGCTGGTTGTAAGCTTGCTCGATGGCAAGGATGGGACTTCTTAATAAATGCCAGCTTGGTCTTTGTTTCTAGGTTACAATGTCTTGTGTCCAATTATGGTCTAAGAACCCCCTGCCACTGCCACTGCTGTTGTTCGCAACGCCTACACCCGTAGGGTTACTGAACAACAAGAAGTAGCTTGTCTTATGCTGGTGAGCATGACCCTCGAGATTCAAAAGAACTTGGAGGACCGCACCGCGTTTGAGATCCTACAAGAACTGAAAACTATGTTCTAGCAGCAGGCTGAGCAAGAACTGTTTGAAACTGTCAAAGCATTTCATGCTTGCAAGTAGGAGAAAGGCCAATCTGTTAGCACCTTTGTGCTTAAGATAAAAGCCTACTTGGATCAGATGGAGCAACTTGGCTATCCCATGCCTCTAGTCCTTAGGGTGAACTTGATTCTTACTTCACTCTCAAAGGATTATGACCAGTTCATGCAAAATTATAACATGCATGACATGGGGAAGACTATACTTGAACTGCATGTCATGCTAAAACTTGCAGAAAAGAGTATACTCAAGAAAGCCCCTACTGTCCTAGCTATAAGGCAAGGTCAAATCCAGAAACCTAAATCGCAAGCACGAGGCAAGGGAAAGCAAAAAAGGCAAGGGAAAAAGCAACTTGGCTTATGATCCCAAGCACAAGATCCCCCCACCTGCTAAAAAGGAGCATCCTACTAAGGACACTGAGTATCACCACTGTCACAAGACTGGACACTAGAAGAGGAACTATCCTCTATATTTGGCAGAGTTGAAGAAGAATAAAGTCAGTACATCTGGCACATCAGGTATTTTCACTATAGAACTGTTCTCATTTCCTAAAAGTAATACCTGGATTTATGACACTGGTTGTGGAACTCACATTTGTAATACAATCTAGGGGCTTAGAGGATATCGAAAGTTGAATAAAGGAGCTTTGGATATGTATGTTGGCAATGGCCATAGTGCAGTTGTCGAAGCCATAGGGATCTTTGAACTTATCCTCCCTAGTGGAATGATTCTTGTATTAGGCAATTGTCATTTTCCCCCTTCTATTAATAGAGGGATTGTTTCACTTTCACGTTTATGGGACAAAGGTTTTCATCATAAATTTATGGATAATGGTGCTATTTCAGTTTCCAAGGAAAATATATTTTATTTTAATGCTTTTCCAAGTTATGGCATTTTGAGATTGATATGCATAATCATATATCCAATGAACGTTCTATTTACACATGTAGCAACAAGAAAACCAAGAACAACTTGGATTCTACTTTTCTATGGCATTGTTGTCTTGGCCATATAAACAAGAAACGCATAGCGAAGCTGCAACACGATGGGCTTCTTGCGTTAATTGATGATGAGTCTTTTGACGTATGTGTATCTTGTATATCTAGAAAAATGGCAAGAAAGCCTTTCACCTTTGCAAGTGAAAGAGCTGATGATCTACTTGGAATCATATATAGTGATGTATGTAGACCATTTAGAACCACGTCTAGAGAAGGTGCTAACTACTACGTTACTTTTACTGACGACTTCAGTAGATATGGTTATGTTTACTTGATTAAACATAAACATGAAGTTTTTGAAATGTTCAAGACTTTTCAAAACGAAGTAGAAAATCAACTCGGAAAGACTATAAAAGCACTTCGATCATATTAAAGAGGCGAGTATTTAAGTCAAAGAGTTTTTAGATCATCTAAGGAGTCATGGGATCATCTCATAACTTACTCCTCCATATACGCCACAACATAATGGTGTATCAGAAAGGAGAAATCAAACTTTACTTGATATGGTTCGATCCATGATAAGTCTAACTACTTTTCCAATGTCCGTTTAGGGCTATGCTCTAGAGTCTGCCACAAAATCGCATACTCAATATGGATCCAACAAAGAAGGTTAATAAGACACCATACGAAATGTGGCACGAGAAAGTCCCGAATCTGTCTTACTTGAAAGTTTAGGGTTGTGAGACGCTTGTTAAACGAGACATGCCGAACAAACTTAAGTCCAGATCTATAAAGTGCATCTTCGTAGGATACCCAAAGGAAACAATGGGTTACTACTTCTACTACCCACTTGAGAATAAATTTTTTGTTGCTCAGTATGCTGAGTTTTTTGAGACCAATCTCATAAAACAACAAGCAAGTGGGAGCATCGTAGACTTTGATGAGATTCAAAGGGAAGATGCACAACCTTCTGAGAACACTAGCCAACATCAACATGAGGTCGAACATGACACTGTAGAACCTTAAACTGATGTAACTCCCGTTCGTAGATCCGCAAGGATACCTTAAGCACCTGAACGATATGGTTTCTATATCGATGCTGAGAAACATGAGTTAAGAGATAATAGGGAACCTCCTAACTATCGGGCTACACTATCAGATCCTGAATCCGAAAAGTGGCTTGAAGCTATGAACGCGAAAATGCAATCCATGAAAGACAACCAAGTTTGGAACTTAGTTGATCTTCCTCCTAATTGTAAGACTGTTGGGATTAAATGGCTCTTCAAGAAGAAGACCGATATGGATGGCAATATACATACCTATAAAGTTCGTCTTGTAGCAAAAGGTTTCACTCAAACCTACAGGGTTGACTATAAAGAAACCTTCTCGCATGTTGCAGACATAAAAGCTATTAGGATTCTCATAGCCATATCAGCGTATTATGACTATGAGATTTGGCAAATGGATGTCAAAACCACCTTCTTAAATGATGGCCTAAACAAAGATGTTTATATGGTGCAACCTAAGGGTTTGAGAATCCTAAGCATCCTAGATGAGTATGCAAGCTTCAAAGATCCATTTATGGACTTAAGCAAGCTTTTAGGAGCTGAAACAAGAGATTTGATGAGGTGATCAGAAAGTATGGTTTCACTCAAAATCCCGATGAGCCATGTGTATATAAAAGAGCTAGTGGAAGTATTATTGTCTTCCTAATCTTATATGTCAATGACATATTACTCATAGGAAACAACATTCCAATGCTACAAGATGTAAAATACCACTGGTTTTGGAAAATTTTGGCTATAAAGACTAGGTGAGGCGCATACCATTCTAGGAATCAAGATATATCGAGATAATCAGGGGGCGAATGATCGTTTTAAGTCAAAAGCTTACATGGACAATATCTTGAAACGATTCAAGATGGATACTTCCAAACGTAGAACTATTCTAATGCAACCCAATGTAGACTTGAGTAAATCTCAAGGTCCCTCCACACCGCATTGAGGTGAAGCGAATGAAAGGAATACCTTATGCTTCGGTTGTGGGTTCCATGTACGCTGTGAGGTGCACTAGACCTGATGTAGCGTTCTCTCAGAACCTAACGAGTAGATACCAACAGAATCCAGGCGAAAGTCACTGGACTGCTATAAAGAACAATCTGAACTATTTCAGAAATACTAAAGATATGTTTCTAGTTTATGGTGGTGATTCCACAACTGAGCTTGGTGTTACTTGCTACACCGACGCTAGTTGGTAGACTGATCGGGATGACCTTCGATCTCAGACGGGGTTTATCTTCATAAAAAGTTCTAAGAAAATCACTACCATCATGTCTTCAATGGAAGCTAAATACATAGCTGCTGTTAAAGCTAAAATGGAAGCTATTTGAATACGTAAATTCATTTCTGGGCTTGGCGTTGTCCCCAACATTGATAAACCGCTAGATATGTATTATGACAACACAGGTTCCATTACCATAGCCGATGAACCTGGTGTTCAAAAGGGTGCCAAACATTTTCGACGAAAATATCACTTTATTCGAGAAGCAATTCAAGAAGGTGATACACGTATTCTCAAAGTTCATACAAATAACAACTTAGCTGATCCCTTTACAAAACCAATGCCTTGTACCAAACATGTTGAGCATGCTAGTAGCATTGAACTTAGACGAGCTGGTAGTTTCATGTAGATCTGTTTATTTTAGTATTTGAATAATTGGGATGTAAAACAGTTTTATTTCATAATGAATTGATATACTTGGTGTGATCATTTTCATTCTATAATTACTGTGTCCTATATTAGCATGTTTAATATCCATGAATAATTTATTTATTCTAAATTGTCCATTGTCAGTTAATGATACAGGAGCATCATTGAATTAAGGCAAATGTGAGTGTTTTGGTAATATTCATATAGTATGAATATTAAAGGATGATACCGCCAAACTCATATGTTGTTCATTGGATGAACATTGGACTGACCCAACCCACGAGTATTCACTATATGGATCAGCGTCAATAGTGAAACTCACAAGTGGTTATGTCTCTCATCCTCAGACTTGAGATGCAAGTAGGTTTTGTATGTGTGAAATGTCAATCTTAGATATGGTTCAACGCTGATCTGTTGAAGGCTACTATAAAGGCCATTTTCAGGAGGGATGTGAAACACATAACGAACATGTGCATTCAAAATAGGATTTGTTACTCCACATGTTATGGAGAAAGATACTACTGGGCCCCTCGATGATTTGAACAGATGTATGTATGGCCGCACCCAAATGTAATTAAGGTGATACTTGATTAATTTGGTAATCTAGTTCAATGTCTATATCGAGAAACAGAATGTTAAACATTAGAATGACTTATGATCCGTGTCTTATGTTTAACAAAGTGTCTGTAACAAAAGGATGATTGATATCTAAACCATTTAAAATAATATGTTTAAGAAACTATCCTCATATGTTTCTGGGGGACATTGGCGTATTGCTAGACGCTAACATTTGCTTGTATAATTACTTGATTATTATGACGTGCGCAAGTGAGAGCTGTTGGAGTATGTTCATGTCATAATAAATAATTATATGGCTAGACGCATGTGAGCCTATAGGGTCACATACATATACATTGAAGTGCCACTTTATATATCGTGTTTATTGTATTTACGGTATATAAATAACCAATGTAATACGGGATTAATATCGGGCCTCTAATAACTAAGTAATAGACTTAGTTTATTGGACTTGCAAAACAAATGGCAAGCCTATTTGGACCTATATATGGGGCCGACCACTTATGGTCATAAAAGGGGATAAAATTGTTTTTATTCTAGTCAAATTTATATATGGATGATCTCCTTAATATGATCTCCTAATTAATTTGATTGATAACAACTTTACAAAACTGGTTCCCCTCTCTTCTCTCTATATATACCATGACACAAACACACTCTTGGTATGGTTTTTGTGTTCTTGTTTTTCAATCACTTTGTATCTAGTTTATTTAAGGTGAATTCCAAGGTTACGGGGTTAAGACTAGCATCTAATTGGTATACAAGGAAGTGTAGTGTGGATACATCATAGATGTGATCTCCATTGATCACTTGGTTTCATTGGAAGTGTCGTGTTAAGGTGAAGGTCACCATTTGATTCTACCGATCACGCTACAAAGGTATTACTTTTCTTGTATTAACTTTGATTGATCATATGACTCTATGGATTCGTTGTTTGGTGATTTATCCGCTACGTTTAATTATTAATAATATGTTATTTAATTGTTAAATTACCTACATATAGGAACTAATGGAAATGCTACAAGTTTAGGGGGAAACAATGCAGCTGGTCAAGCAAGGGTTGTTAAGTGTTATAACTGTCAGGGTGAAGGGCATATGGCAAGGTAGTGCACTCAGCCTAAGAGACCAAGGAACTCAACATGGTTTAAGAAAAAGTTAATGCTGGCTGAAGCCTAAGAATCTGGTCAAGTATTGGATGAGGAGCAGCTGACATTTTTAGCAGATCCTAGAATTGCAGACTGTTATGATATTCAGCCAAAAATCATTTACAATGTTGCTTTTCAGACTGATGATTTAGATGCCTATGACTCCGACTGTGATGATATCTCTTTTGCAAAAGCGATTTTAATGGCTAATCTCTCAAGTTACGCTTCAAACGTCATCTCTGAGGTACCACAACATGACACCTATCAAAATGATATGCTTAATCAAAGTGTGCAAGAGACGCATAATTTTCAACAATCTCTTATTGACTATGTTCCAGATAATGAAATAACAAGTGATAGCAATATCATTTCTTATGAACAATATCTGCAACAGACGCAAAATACGATTGTTCAAGATTCTAACTCTTCTGCACAACAAGATTCCATGATAATGTCTGTGTTTGAATAGCTGATGACATCAAATAACGTCAATTTTATAGCATCATTTATCCCATGTAATTAACCTATTTTGTATAATTATTGCAAAGAATTGTTACTTAATCATTTATATTTGAGAATTGCAGTAATTATGGAGTACTTGGTGAATATTAACTAAAAGGCACGCATTCTGGAGCTTAAACAAAGATATTTAGAAGATTACTGTTCTAAAGACAAATACGTCGTATCCATCAAGGAAGATACGGCGTATATGTGTCTGCACTCACCAAAGACCACAAAAACAAGATCAAATATGCCGTATCCAGGAAAGGCAATACGCCGTATTCAAGCTATATGGGAATAAAATATTCTTGAAGATATCAACGTGGTCCCGACTCCAAGAAACCCCCAATACGCCGTATCCAAGACATTGGATACGCCGTATCGAGACTGACTTCAGACCTTATAAATAGAAAACTCAAAAACAAGTTTTAAGTGTGCTAAATCATATTCTCGATACCTAAACCATAAAAGTCGATTTTTAGAGGAGAAAAAGAGCAGAAGAAGTCGAGCAACGCGATTCATTCAATAGGAGACAACGTGTAATTTCTTATACTCTTGTAATCGTTTAGTTTTTGGTGTCATTCGTTAACTCGGTTAGTTTACCTTGGCTAAATCATTACTTTTGTATTAATTATGACGTTTGAAGGCTAATACCTTCGGGTATTAGCCAATGTTATGAAGATCTTAATGTTTGGTTTGTTTATCTTGATTTTTTAATTTATGGTTGAATTTCTTATTTATGTTTATTAATTCATACTTGTTTACGTGCTTAAGTATGCGATCTATCATTCAATTGGGTCTAGTCCTATTTATTTAATGCACTGCAACTTTGGTGTTGTTTAGGCATAGGCTAAGAGTCTGGGATAACTCTCCATATTGCAATTTATATATATAGAATCATAAGATCACAAATATTGACCTATCTTTGCCCTTTGATTGTGAGCTTAGTTGAGCCATAAGGTGACCTTGGTATCAACGAGTACGTTCTAATCAATTGGTAAAGACTCAGACAATGGACTACTAGTACATAAAGAGCCGTTAAGCAGTAAGTGGGTAAAGTCTCTATAAGCTAGGGTTTAACAAGATCCCCATTGCCTTAATCCCTAAGATAGATTATGATCAGTAAATAAGGATGCTTTATGCGGATGCGTTTAATTGTGACAGAATTCAATGTGTCCAGGTCTTAGGAAGAAGTAACGCCTAAGTCTTAAGAATGATATGCCGCCTAGAGATAAGTAATCATTGCACTAATAAGCAAATCAACGTTCTAATTGGATTAATAATGGTTATATTTGGCTAGACCGCTCCTTTATCTTCTGTTAATTTGCTTGCGTGTGCTTTAGTGTCTTGAATTGGTTTTAGTCACCACAAAACCTATGCCAGTCTCTCAGGCTGAAAACCCCCTTATCCATTAGATTTAGTATTAACATAAGTTT
>BQNB010129559.1:0-19094 GCA_026074375.1 Tanacetum coccineum
TGGCTAATTTGCAGTAAGCATCGACATCGGGTACTCAGACTGACAACACTCCCATCTATGACTCAGACGGATCAGCTGAGGTACACTATTATGACAATTGCTATAATAATTATATATTTAATATGTTTACTCAAGAAAAGCAGTATACTGAGCTACTCGATCCTATTCCTGAACCACACCAAGTACCATAGAATGATAGTAATGTTATTTCTGAGGTTTTTAGTATGGAACAAGGTGGGAGAACAGTAGAGCAGCATCCTGTAACTGTTGAGGAAACACGTGCTTATTGTTAATAATTATATAATAATTTAGCAATTAAAGTTGAGAAAGTCAACACGGTCAATCGCAAGTTGAGAGAAACTAATGCTGATTTGACCACTAAGCTTGCTAGATATAAAAATCAAGAAAAGTGTTTTGAAATTAGTCAAGAAAAATATAACAAACTTGAAAGGTGTCATCAAAAGTCTGTTTATCAAGAGCAAAGTTTTACTAAAAAGATAAATGCACTTCACTTAAGTTCCGATAAACAAATAACGACTTTGAATGGGGAAATTGCAAATTTAAATAACCAGCTTTCAAAAGAAAAGTCAAATGTTTCTTCTCTTCAAGAAGAAAAGAAAAAGTTGAAGTCTGATTTCAAAATTCGCGAAGACGAGCTTCTTGATAAACAAATTCAACTTGAGAATAAGATAAAGGAATTAGATAATATTTTGGTTAAAACGGGTCAATCGATTCAAACGATGCACATGCTTTCACCTAAGCCAAACTCGTTTTACCACACCGAATAGAAAATGGCTTTAGGTTATCAAAATCCTTTTTATCTTAAGCAAGCTCAGCATAAACAACAGAGTTTGTATAATGGCAAAGTGTTATTAGAAAAGCTTGATCCTCCTGCTGTGTATCATTCAGAAGAGACACTGCAACTTGCTCAAGAGAGTCGTCTAAAAATGAAGCAATTGAACAAAGAAATAAAACCGGCAAATTATACAAAGATTAATCATCTTTTGGGGGTTTTTGTTTCTCAAACGGCCAAGTCACGTGAAGAGTTGTATCTCTCAAATACTTCTAAAACGGCCAATGTTTCTAAATCATTTTCAATACAAAATGAAGAATTTTCAGATGATACTACACCAAGTGTTGCTCGAAAATTTCTAAATGAGGTAAAAAGCACCTTTGTGACTCTTCAACGTGTTGTCAAACAAAAAATAACTGGATATTCACAATTGGTCGTCTTCTGCTCACCAAGAGATTCACAAAATTGTAAAAGATGAAATTTTCCCTATCGTTAACCAATTTGACGCTAGAGTGTAAAATTTCAAAATATAATTTTTAAAAGAAGCAACCAAATTTGTTTGAGACTTTAAATCTCTTACAAAAGAAGCTGATGAATCTCTTGCTAAGCACAAGGCATTGGAATTGAAAATTAAGCGTGTCTTGAGAGCAGTTGTCAGTCAAGATATTATGTCTATTGTGAAAAATCCATCTGTTGTAGATTCATTAAATCTCCAAACTGAGCTTGAACATATGAAAGAACGATTTGAAAATTGTATCATTAAAAAGGAAAATGAATATGCTAAACTTTGAAATGATTGGTACAAAAAATGTGAAGAATGAAAATATGACAAAATTTTGTATGATAAAGCTTATAATGACATGCAACAAAAGATCAAACGGTTGCAAGCTCAATTAGGAGATCTCAAGGGTAAAAGTAAGGATACTCCATGTGTATCAAATACCCTTGATCCTTTGCCTCAGAAACTAGAAAATGAGAACGTGGAATTAGAGTTTCAGGTTCGGAATTATGAAAAGGAAAATGCTCATCTTAAGACCACATATAAGAACCTGTTTGACTCTATTAAAGTGACACGGGCTCAAACCAAAGCGATAATTGACTCTTTGCAAGATAAATTACATGACACGATCTATGAAAACGTGAAGTTGAGAGCTCAGTTATTTGACAAGGTTTCTGAACAAAAGGACACCAACAACGGTACGGGTGTGAATACTCAGTTTTCAAAGCAATCAATCTTGGGAAAAACCCACTTCTTCTTTGAACAAAATGTAGTTCTGTAACTCCTTTCCCTAAATCTACGGTTATTCCAGGTTGGTAAGTCGAATGCTTTGTGACAAACAGTCACTACATCTTGGACTTCCTATCGAGAATCAAAATGTTGTTGAACAATGAAGAGTTGATTTTCCAGAATCTTTAGGATTAATCCTTTTAAAGCTTCTAAGGTAGATAAACTTATCAGCGCCTAATAAAAATGTAAAAGTAAGAGTTAGGACAAAACAGGATCACTGTTCAAAACCTCGATGGCATCACTAAGAACGATGTAAATTCCAAAACAAATGGTTTCTCTCCTAAAGACGTTAAAAGCACTACTAGAGACTAAGATGACCGCACTTAGGGAACAATCCTAAGAGTGATAAGGTCCTTTTTAAGTCTAAGAGTAGTTGCCTCTCGAATAAGTTAGAGAAAATAGAAGAAACCATAAGAGTTTACTGACTTCTAACTATCGGACCCATACGTCATCTGAATGTTATAATACATTAAGCTTTTGCTATTCGAATGAAAAATTGTACGGTTATTTGGCTTACATGTAAGCAATGTCTAATTACCGCTAATCATGATGATTGAGTGCTTCAGTATGTGATACTGAAATCTAGAAAAAAAACAAAAGTGCTATTGTTTCAAAAGTAAAAATCAAAGGAAAATAAGCCAAGAGTCTGGAAACGAAAAATGGTAGGGTCCATAAGAAAGATTGCGTCACTAAGCATAGTACCACCTAGATCTTGCCTTATGTGGTCACCAACTTGAAGAATGTTTGACCTTAAAGGAAAGATATTGTCAACCACTAAATTGAGTGTCAACTCTGGACTGCTCTAAAGGTGATAATGCTTGTATTCTAACCCTCGACCTATAAACAAAAGGTTTTCCAAGTTTAACTTTCTTCTATGGACACGTTGTCAAATTGGCTTGTACTTCTTGCTAAATTCCATTGCTTTCTGAGTATAAACCAAAGGACAAAGAAAATCATGGAGACAATGAATGCGACAGTTGATGAGCCTTCTACAATGTCTTGTAATCAAATGTCAGATTGCAACCCATTCTTCAGATAAAAGTAAAATGTATGTGTCAGTGCGTTTATCCTTAACAACGAAAAGATAAATCTTTTCGGTCTTGAGCTACTTTCGAAACATTCAGTGTTTGTTAGCTCAAGTCAATGGCTTATGTACACTTCAGTGCATAACCCGCGCTTCAAATAAAAGGGGAGTGTACGCTTTAGTTCGCTTTACCTTCAAAAGAAAAGAAATCTTCTTGTTTTCAAAACAGTTGAACATATTTTTTTCAAGAATTTTTCAAAAGGATTTTTCAAAATCTTTCAAAATTCTGTGTTCAACACTCCCTTCTCATGTCACTTTCAAAATTCGAATCATTCTTTATAGGTGGATTAATTTTTGAGGGGGAGCTTTTTGAAAACCAAGTTTTAATGCTTTTAGACACATCATCTCATATCTTCCTTGTATGTCTAAAACATTTTACAACTGTATATATCTTATCAGAAAAGCAAAATATAAAATCAAAAAATTTCAAAAATACAAAAAATAATCTTCTTCGACATGTCTCTCGACAATCGATAACATTTGCACACCTAGAAATGTTGATTAATATTAACACGGGTGAATAAATGAAGTTCGAGCGAGAGTTTAAATGCTTTCAAAACATGTCCTTTCACTTTTTCTTTACGACTTCTAAGTTCAACAGAATGTCAGTTAGGACCGGTTCCAAAGTAAAGGAAAAATGTTGTATTTATGTACATTTATCATACAACGGGGATAGTTTATATCTTCTCGGTCTTGAGCAAAGTCATATAAACATTTAAAGTTTTGAATGCTCAAGAGAAGTACTAAGGAAAAAGATGGTAAATAAGATATATCTTACATATTTTCCTGTTGAGCATAATTTTTCAAGATATTTTCAAAAAAAGAAAATTTCAAATTCTTTCAAAATTATATGCTCAACAAACTCCCACTCCAAGTTTTCACTCTATTCTATTATTGATGAGGGAGTATAATAATATGATTCATTCTGCATGCACTCCTATTCTCTTAAGACTTAGTTAGGCTAACTTGTTTTTAATTCACTAATTGTCAATAATTGTAAACACATATGCAAATTTTTTAGGGGGAGAATAGTGATTAAAATGTGATCAATACAGATTAATAACGGATATGATCTTTAATCTATAAGTGCGTTCCCAAACCTTGCATGTGCTAAACTCTTTTTCATAATTATGGTGCATATTGCGTAGGGGAGCTTTTTGGTAATTCTGAAAACACTTAATGTGTCTTAAATGATTTCTCAGACACATTGATTGATTTTTTATCGAATGGTTTTATGGTTCTTCATAGCAACTACCAAGACCGGACCAACTATTGTTTCTTTCAAGAGTTATAGGTGGTTAAGTTAGTATATTCCGTTCCATGATCCAGCCAGAACCGGTCGGGATTCCTTAGGAAAACCATTAGATAGAGTTAGAAGTCTAGGTGATGATTGAAAAAAGGAGTAAGTAAAAATAAGGGTAATAGTGTCGATGAGATGTAGCTTGTGCTGGAACAAACCGCCAACAAGGTACTAGTCATGAAGTGTCGGTAAGACAGATGGGGTTGAGAATGAAAAAGAATTAGAAGGGATATTAGGGTGAAAAGAAAGAAAAGCCCTTCATTTACTAGGCAGAAACCGGGTCAATACATAATCTATCGGTAATCACAAAGATGATTCTGATATTGAAGACTGACATCATGGACCCAGTGATGCAATGCACAACCCTCCCTAGCCACTTAGAATCTCTCAAAAGATTTTTGTTTCATTTCTCACGGAGATCAACACATTTCTATCGGCTTTCTCATTCTGAGATCGTTGATATTGAAAAGGTGGCAGTCCGTTCCAGCCTCCGATTACCAAATAACAAATGTGCACTTATAGAGTCTAGAGCCAACGAGATCCATTAAAAATCTCACTAGGACACAAATTCCAATATACAAAATGTCGTACATCATTATACAACATTTGGTATCAAAAAGTCCTACGCATTATCCTTGTGGTAATTGCCAGAACATTCAGAGTGATACTCTTTAGTATTCACAGTGATGAATGGAAATCCTTCCAGAGTCAACATCAAACAGCTCTGCGGTAGGTGACTTGCGAGATTCTAAATGAATCAAGCTTGTGTCAACTAGATATCGATTTTGGTCCAGTATATGAATTGACGACTCAATCAGAAAGATAGTAACTATCTGATTCACTCTTACCGTGCTGTCTGCTTTGAGACGTTCCGGTAATGAGAACAAGCAAGTACGGTGAATCTAATGCAATCGCGTTAGAGGATCTAATACTTTGAGCTGGAAACCCTGTCAAGGAGGTTCTTCTAAATTGAACCTACCTGATCACAGGTACAGTATTTATACTGTAAAACGGTCCTCACCGAACCGGAGGTTAATGTAACCAAACTCAAGACGAATGACAAAGCCATATTCGTCTATATCTACTGTTTATCACTAATATCAATTTTTAGGTATAAGTGACGGCGTTACAACCTCATTCCAACGGAGTCAAGATTCAAGACCTCATGCTCAATCAAAAAAGATGTTTACATGGTGAAAGCTCAAACTATCAAAGTCTTCTGCAATCTCTGATGTACAAGCACTTCCTCAAAAGAACATTTTTGACATGATTGCCGGACAATAACAAAGACATATCTTACAAGTAGATCAAGTACTACTCCTTCCATTATGTGGTACAAGTAATCATGTCAAAGAAAATGTTGAGGGAGATTGTTAGCAAGCTCAGATCTTGAGCCTGAGGGTGGAGTCCACAGATACACTAGGCGACATAAGATTTCATGGATAATGAGTTTGAGAATTTGTAGTCAGGGAAAGTCATGGCCGTACAGACCACGATTATCGGTATTTGTCATAAGATTATAAAGGTTATAAGATCAATATCCAAGTTCACAGGATGCGAATGGTTCTTCAAAAAGTATTATCAAGAATACAAGGATCTAAGAATCAAGAGTCACAAGAGGATCCTCACAATTAGAATTGTCACCCTTAGGGGGAGTTTGTTAGTGTGGTTTTTAGTAAAGTGATGGTCATTATCAATCCTGAGCCTTGTATAAAAAAATCGTAGTTTATGGGAATTCGTTTAAGCTAATATTGTCTAGGTTTTAGGCTAAAGCCCACTAGTTATCAAGCCCAGCCCATGGAAGCCCACAAAAGCCCATGGCCGGCTCCAACCTTTGTATAAATACCCTTCACCACACAAGGTGAAGGGTGTTTCTTGTTGTTGCTTCTCATTTTCTTTCTAGTGCAAGTAACCATCTTTATTTTTCTCTCTTTGTTTTTCTCTCTAGTTCTTTCTCTCTCTAAAATCTTTTTTCTTATTTTTATGTTCATGGTAATGAAATGATACATCTAACACTTTCAAGTATGACAAAACAACCCCTGAAGTTTAACTTTTGGATAATAACATTTTTAGCCCCTCTAGTTATATGTTTTAAGAATTTACAATATATACCCTTTGCATGAAACCATTTACGAATTAAGTCCAAAAATCATAATATTGTTATTTTTGATTTAGAAATTAATTTTGCAGGTTGTAGCTTATTACTATAAGCTAAAATAAGTAACTTTTACGAGCTTATAGCTTATGAAAAGAGCTTGTGAGCTTAAAAATCCAAAACGGATTCATTTGGTTTAAAAAGATTAACCCGATGGGTTTAAGGTTTTAAGATTAGTTTTCAAGCTTATAAAAATGATAAGTTAGCTTATTAGAATAGCTTATTAAATCAGTTTATAGCTTTTAGCTTGATAAGTAAACGAAAATGGCATATTAGGGTTTTAGGGTGCGATTTAGGGTTTGGTTTGGTTTAGGAAAACCAAATGAATGATTTAGCTTGATCAAAGGATTAAAACAAGTGGCATACAAAGATCTTAAACAAACTAGAGCTTAATTGATACAGAGAATTGAGGCTTATAGTTACACGGAAGTGATGAAAATGGGTCGAAATCGACAAAAACAACTCGAAAAGTTGGAGATGACTTCAAGAGACTTCTTTCTTCTTGTTTCTTAGCTTCTACTTGCTGTATACTTTCTTCTTAGTCTTCTATGGTATGGCTAGGACATGATCTTAAGGTATTTTGAAGTTTAGAGGTGAGTTTGAATGTGTATGTATGTTTTGGCTTATATAGGGCTCAAAAGGACTTAAAGGCCAAGTTTCTTGGAGTAGAGACCATGGTGAGTGGAGTAGGGACCAAGTAATAGTAGAGTGGTAACCAAGGAAGGATAGGATGAGGTGTTGAGAGGTGTATGGATGTGGTGATGGTTCGAAAATCAAAGGAGGTGGCTAGGGGGTTTTCTTGGAGCTCAAGGTGACTAATAGGTGATTCATGGAGGAGATTGGGTGCTAAGGTGGTGACAAGGTGCTGAAAGTGGCTAGCAAGTAGGTGCATCATAGTGGTGGAAGGTTGGTTTCTTGGTTTAACTTAGTTTAGAACTAGTTTAGGTGTTTCAGGTAGATTAGGGTTTTCGGGTTAGGATTTATGGTTTTAGACGAGCTAAGGTTTTAGGATTAGGGAGGAAATTGTTTAAATGTTGTGCTATAAGTGTTAGTAACTCATGTTTAAGAGCTTATACGAAATCTAGAATGAAAATAGAGGGAAATAAGCTTATTTTGAATATCATACATGGTTGGGTTGTACATTGAGCTCAAATGAGTTGTACTTTGATTTAGGAGGGAAAATGTAATTTAAATATTATGTATTGATCACTTGTTCATATGCTTGAAGGCTTGTACATTCAGTTTGTATGTAAACATTACATGAAATTAGGGTTTTGATTTAAACGTTAACGTATAATATCCGTTTTATAATAATGTTTTGAAAAGTACGTTAAATAGATAACGTATATAAAATAGAGTTTAAAACATATTGCTTGACATATTATAACGTTTACTGGCTATAAACATTGATGAAATTGGCATAGGTAGGTTGTGTGAGCTCGTTTACTTAGGTTATGCAAGTTACGTTGCTTAATAGGTAGAATAAAGTAAAAATATTCCCGTGAAAATGATTGCATCTAATTTAATAGATGGAAATTACACTGAGAAAATTGCATCCAATGGAGAAAATTGTGGGTTGTTATAGTCTCCCTACCTTAAAGAAATCTCGTCTCAAGATTTAGTTGGATGTTGGAGTGATGTTTGGAAATAAATGTGGATACTTGGCATGAATTTGATCTTCGCGTTCTCACGTAAATTCTGGTCCTCTTTTAGAGTTCCATCTTACTTTAACTATAGGGATACGACTTTGTCTCAGTTGCTTTTACTTCTTGATCCATAATTTCTATTGGTTCTTCCACAAAGTTGAGTTTGTCATCGAGCCGAAGCTCTTTCATTGAATTGACAAGGGATTCGTCAGATATACATTTCTTTAAATTAGAAACGTAGAAGGTACTGTAGACATTACTAAGTTCTTCAGGAAGCTCAAGTGTGTATGCCACTGGGCTGACCCTTTTAAGGATCCTAAATGGTATAATGTACCGGGGGTTAAGTTTTCCTCGCTTTTTGAATCGGATGACACCTTTTCGAGGTGACACTTTTAACATAACACGATCTCCAACTTGGAATTCCAAAGGCTTTCGCCTTACATTGGCATAACTCCTTTGCCGGTCTCTTGCAGCTTGGAAGCATTGTCGAATTTGAACTATCTTTTCGGTAGTTTCATGGATTATCTCTGGTCTCGTGAGTTGAACATCTCCAACTTCGGCCCAGCAGACAGGTGATCGGCACTTTCGACTATAAAGTGCCTCGAATGGTGCTGCCTTAATACTGGCATGGTAACTGTTATTGTAAGAAAATTCTACCAGTGGTAGGTGTCTCTCCGAACCTTTCCTAAAATCTATAACACAGGCTCAAAGCATGTCTTCGAGTCTTTGGATGGTTCTTTCACTTTGTCCATATGTCTCAGGATGATATGTCGTACTCATGTGTAATTGAGTACCCAAAGCATTCTGCATTGACCGCCAGAATCTGGATGTAAAATGACTGTCACGATCTGAGATGATAGATATCAGCACTTCATGTAGTGAAACTATCTCCTTTATATACAACCTTGTAAGGGTTTCCATACTATCTGTTGCTCTGGTGGGTAAAATGGTCTGATTTTGTATGACGATCTACAATGACCCAAATTGTGTCATCTCTGTTTGAGGTTTTGGGTAGTTTTGTAATGAAGTCCATCGTTATTCTTTCCCATTTCTATGTAGGAATTTCTGGTTGTATCAGTAAGCCGGATGGCTTCTGATATTTTTCTTTAACTCTAGAGCATGTCAAATATTTGCCGACATATTCAGCGATGATTGCCTTCATGTTAGGCCACCAATAGAGTTTCTTTAGGTCCTGATACATCTTGTCAGAACCTGGGTAAAATGAAATACTTTGATTTATGGGATTCATGCATGATTAAGTCCCTCAAATTACCAAAGAGTGGTAACCAACTTCGATTCTTGATACATCGGGTTCCATCAGGGTGTACTTCAAATGCTTATTCCTCGTAGGTTCTCAGCTTCGATGTTCTCTTCCTTGATCGCCTCGGTTTGGGCTTTAAGAATTTGTGATGGTAGTTTTGGGTGAAGGGTCATGACTAATGCTCTAACTTAGAGTGGTTTGATTCGTTCCTTTAGGCTCAAGGCATCTGCTACAACATTTTCCTTTTCAAGATGGTAACGAATCTCACAATCGTAATCTGCGAGCAATTCTAGCCAACGACGTTGTCTTATGTTCAACTCTTTCTGATCAAGGATATGCTGAAGACTTTTATGATCAGTAAACACAATACACTTTGTGCCATACAAAAGTGTCTCCAAATTTTAAGAGCGAACACTACTGCTCCTAATTTGATGTCGTGTGTGGTATAGTTCTCTTCATGAGGCTTGAGTTGTCGAGATGCATATGCAATAACTTTTTCTCTTTGCATTAACACCGCTCCCAGACCTTGTAGTGATGCATCACAGTAAATGACAAAGTCATCATTTCCTTTTAGTAATGCTAAGATTGGAGTTTCACAAAGTTTCTGTTTTAGTAATTGGAAAGCTGACTCTTGGTCTTCTCCCCAGATATACTTCTTGTTTTTCTAGGTTAATTCAGTCAAAGACTTTGCAATCTTCGAGAAACCTTCGATAAATCTTCGATAGTAGCCAGCGAGTCCTAAGAATTGGCATACTTTTGTGGGTGTGGTAGGAGATGCCTAATTCTTAAAAAAATTAAAAAATGCTTCAATCTTGCGGGTCAACGTGATATTCCTTGATAATCATTTAGTGCCCAAGAAATTGCACGATACTGATCCAGAAATCACATTTGGAGAACTTGGAATATAATTTCTCCTTTTTGAGTAATTCCAAGATTATTCTCAGGTGATTTGCATGTTCTTCTTTATTACGAGAGTAGATGAGAATATCATCGATGAACACTATCACATATTTATCCAAGTATGGTTTGCACACACGATTCATGAGGTCCATGAACATAGCAGGTGCATTAGTTAAACCAAATGGCATCACTTGGAATTCGTAGTGTCCGTATCGCGTTCTGAAAGCAGTCTTGGGAATATCTTCATCCCTGAATCTCAGTTGATGATAGCCTAATCTTAAGTCAATCTTTGAGTAAACACTCGAACCTTAAAGTTGGTCGAATAAATCATCGATCATGGGTAGTGGGTAATGATTCTTTACGGTGAGTTTATTCAGCTCCCGATAATCGATACACATTCTGAAAGATCAATTAAAAAGAAAGACGGATCTCATCTAAGTGATTCAAAATAGTCTTGATATGTTCCTCATGACGTGCGTAAGATGTGTCTGGAGCGCCATGATAATTCTCTCCAATCTCAAATACTTGAGGCGGAGCAAAAGGATTAGTAGAGGAAGATGATAGGAAATGGGCTCGTTTTTGAGGTGGCAAAATCTCCTCGGGAATAAAGAAATCTTTGGGATCAAACATTGGTGATAGTGGTAACACTAGAGATGAAGGCAAAACAGTTGGTAGAGCAATAAGAGCTCGTGGTAGTAGAATAGGTGATTCATTATTAGTAGCATCATATGCTTGCATGACCTTCATATATGGATCATCGTAAAAAGGTAAGATGGCTAGTGAGGCTAAAAAATACTTAGATAAATCATCTGAAGGATCAGGAGAGGTATTTCCTGGTGAGGCTGGGAAATAGTCTGGAGAAGCCAGAGTATAGTCAGGAGTAGTGTGTAGAGGAAAAAGCATCCTCAACATCAAAAGATGGGACGATAATAGGGTAGATATAGTCAGAAGAAGACATAATTCTGTAACAACCCAGTGGAAAATAACATAAGTTATTTATATAATAGTTATGTATCTTTACATACTATTCGGGAAATGTAGTGGCACGGAGGACTTTATTGGATAGAAAAAGTAGTTATAGTTATGGTTTTAACCTTGTTCTCTATAACCTGGCACTTAGAAAACCAAATCTGTATCAACCCCAATAGTTGACATATAGCACGTACAATAGAAAAACACACCAAAAGAACATTGTTGAAAGATAATTATCATCACATATTCATTAGAGTTTTTTACAAAGAGGGCCCAAAATACATATCAAAACATAAAGATGAATGATAACAGTCTTCAACTCCTCCATAGTCCCAATGCCACCAGGCAGTGATTGCTCAATTACTTGAGATAAAACATGCTAAAATGGTCACACAAACAACGTTGAATGAAATTCCACAGTTTTTGTAATGAATGTATGATACAAGTCATCATAAAGTGGTAATAAACTCAACGAATACAATATCATGGAAACCAATATAGTATTGCCTCTAAGCTCATGCTACCAAACAGTAACATCCAAATCAATTAACGACTTGAAGGAACAACTGTCCTTAAGAAAAGGTAACTTGCCAAAGTTAATCTCGTTGGAGTTCTCCAAAATAAGTGCGTTTGGTTACCCCATAGTACGGTACACCAACGGAGTCGTCACCCCCAATAGATCTATCCACAATTTTTGTGGTCACTGACTCGCAAGTGACTAATGTTCATTGACAATTAAGAAATATGGCAAGTTTAAGGAGCAAACTTAGGCAATAATAAATCAGGATAACATGAACAGTTGGGAAAAATACTTGTATTTTAGGTTTATACGCATGTAACTCCCTCTGAGTTTAAAAAACATGTAAAGTGTAACTTAACTCACCTATCAAGGTAGTTTTTGATTGATTTGAAATTTAATTCAAATGAGAGTAAAACGCCTCGTCACTAACATAAGGTATATGTCAAGTCTAAGTTTGATTATTGATATTACAAACTTATTTCATCAAGTTTAACGGATTTTGGATTGAAAACTTGAGAAAATATTATATCATTGTTCGGCTACATAATCTAAGAGATCATGTAAGTAAACGTTGGAGAGCTAGAACACTATTAATCGTAAATCCAGCAACTCGTTCAAAACGTCTACCCAAATGAAAATCCCCTCAACAAGAAACCCCTAGTAACGTGATATTTATAGATTAAATGGATAAGATTTTATTATTTTTAGATTTTCTTCAAACAAGCTAGTGATGAAAAATAATGTAAATTGTATAACCAATTGATTTTTATAGCGTTTCGATCGATGAATGATAAACGACAAATTTGGTCTAGTCGGGTTTTAATAAAATCATTCTTATAATAATTAAATATATTTTAATAATTTATATAAAATATTACATTTTTACCTTTGAGAATACAAAAATGAACATATAAACCCTAAGAATATATCATATATTACAAATTAAACCTTTTAAATATATTTTTAAAACATTAAACCTTTAACTTTCAAGTATGACAAAACAACACCTGAAGTTTAACTTTAGGATAGGTATACATTTTTAGCCCTTTCTAAGTTATATGTTTTTCAAGATTTACAATAAATACCCCTTTAGCATGTAACCATTTGCGAAGTAAGAGTCCAAAAACCATAATATTTGGTATTCTTTGATTTAGAAATCAATTTTAACAATAATCGTTTAATAACTATACAGCTAAAATAAGTAACTTTTATGAGCTTATAGATTATGAAAAGAGCTTGTGACCTTAAAAATCCAAAACGGGTTTGTTTGGTTTAAAAAAAATAACCCGATGGGTTTAAGGTTTTAAGATTAGTTTCAAGCTTATAGAAGTGATAAGTTAGCTTATTAGAATAGCTTATTAAATCAGTTTATAGCTTTTAGCTTGATAAGTACAAGAAAATGGCATATTAGGGTTTTAGGGTGCGAATTAGGGTTTGGTTTGGTTTAGGAAAACCAAATGAATGATTTAGCTTGATCAAAGGATTAATACAAAGTTCATACAAGATCTTAAACACAACTAGAGCTTATTGAACAAGATTGAAGGCTTACTAGTACACGAAGTGATGAAAATGGGTCGAAATGGGCAAAAACAACTCGAAAACTTGGAGATGACTTCAAGAGACTTATTTCTTCTTGTTTCTTAGCTTCTACTTATTGTATAATTTCTTCTTAGTCTTCTATGGTATGGCTAGGACATGATTTTATTATGTGGTTTGAAGTTTAGAGGTGAGTTTGAATGTGTATGTATGTTTTGGCTTATATAGGGCTCGAAAGGACTTGGAGGCCAAGTTTTCCCTTGGAGTAAGGCCCAAGGTGAGTTGTAAGTATGGACAAGTAATAAGTAGAGTGTGTAACCAAGGGAAGCTAGGAAAGAGGTGTTCAGAGGTTATGGAGTAGTGATAGGTCGAAAATACAAAAGGAGGGTGGCTAGGTGAATGTTTCTTGAGCTCAAGTGACTAGTAGGTGATTTCATAAAGGAGATTGTGTGCTAGGGTGTGACAAAAGCTGAAGTGGCTAGCAAGTAGTTGCTCAGGCGGTGGAAGGTTGGTATGTTGGTTTAACTTAGTTATAGAATAGTTTAGGTGTATTTAGGTAATAGGGATTTTGAGTAGGATTTATGGTTTTGGACGACTAGGGTTTATGATTAGGGAGGAAATTGTTTAAATGTTGTGGTATAAGTGTTTGTAACTCATGTTTAAGAGCTTATACGAAATCTAGAATGAAAATAGAGGGAAAATGAGCTTATTTTGAATATTATCATAATTGGCTTTGTACATTAAGCTCCAAATGATTGTACTTTGATTAGGAGGGAAAATGTAAATTAAAATTATTATGTATTGATCACTTGTTCACATGCTTGAAGGCTTGTACATTCAGTTTTTATGTAAACATTACATGAAATTAGGGTTTTGATTTAAACATTAACGTATAAGATCTGTTTTCTATAATAACTTTTTCGAAAAGATACGATATATAGAACATATTGCTTGAATATGTCTTAGACGTAACTGGGCTATAAACGTTGAGAAAATTAGCATATGTAGGTTGCGTGAGCTCGTTTACTTAGATTATGCAAGTTACGTTGCATAATAGGTGGAATAAAGTAAAATATTCTTGTGAAAATGGTTGTACTTAATTTAATAAGTAAAGATATGTACCTAGAGTGACGACTCCTGCCAAAAATTTAATAGAGTGGATCAGAACATAGATAGAAAAATGTGTGTTGATTAAACAAGTTTCATCAGTAGAATAAAGTGAGGACATTTTATTTTAGACAATCATCATGGACACAATCTAGAGGACTCAAAAAAATACAAAACTTGTGGTAGAAAGTATTATAAAGGACTTGTACATAATTAATCACGTAGTATATTTATAAAAACTAATATATACACTTACGACGGCCGTGCTCGCTGATTTGAAACCTTCTATTAAAATAAGAGTTTATAAATATTATAAAGATCCTTTTATAAAACAATACTGAATTAAAGGATCGTAGCATATAAAGAACTCAAAAAACGGAGCTATAACGAAGAAATTATGACATTTATAATATTACGATAATTAACTATATATAAAAGTGTTTTTATAAAACTTATTTTATAAAAAATGAAACTGTTACATACCTGATATAAATTTCTAACTATTTTATAATGAAAGTACATGTCATGAGGATTCCAAGCATATAAGAAACTTTAAAAATGGGATTAAAACGAATGAGATACGAGTTTTATAAGTTTTAAATTTATAAAAGTAATTTTATAAACTCTTTTTTGAAATAGTTTATCTCGTCACGATTCCATACATATAAAGAACAACGAACCGGAATTAAAATGAATAAGTTATGCTTTTTACAAATTTTATAAGATTAAATGTATAAAAAGAAGTTTATAAATTTTTACAAAACCTATAAATGTTACTATTCATCATTTTGATATATTTTCTTAATACGAAGCCATGGATATAAATAACAAGAAAAACGGAGTTAAAACGATAAAGATATAAGGTTTATAAAACCGTATGCCTATTTTTACCTTTGTGCACTATTTTTATAAAAACAATTAAACTAATTATATAATATCATTATAATACACGAATAATAATATTAAATAATACATTTCAAAAATAATCAATGTCGGACAAGAATTAATTCTTTATTTTACGGATACAAATACGTATAAACACTTTATTTAAACAAATAACGAATTTAAACATTAGTTTTGACATTTCAAATTAAACAAAAACAATAGTGTGGTGAACTATATAACTTGTGATGTACTATTCTATAAATACATTATACTTATACGGCCTATAATTAATTAGGTTGCAATCGGCATTTCCCAAGAAACGATTTTTTTACATACGTGATTAAATAATCACCATTTCACTTGAGGTGATTTAAGCCCCTCCTTTCACATTGTTTATTACATTTACTTTACAAATCTCGGAGAAAAATATGCTCGTACATACTTGTTTACATATACATTTACAATCTCTTTTACATACTCTTCTACATACTTGTTTACATACTTGATTTCATAACTCAATTATATAATCGGATACATGAATGTTTACAAACTCATTACATGATTGATTTCAAACTCCTTTTCATATCTCACAGTGAGATACGATACTTGTTTTACTTATGGGCGCAAGTAGCATTAATTAAATCACTTCTTCGGATATTGTGTACCAAGCAATACACACTTCTTCGGATATTGTATACCAAGCAATACACACTTCTTCGGATATTGTATACCAAGCAATACGCACTTCTCCGAATATTGTATACCAAGCAATACGCACTTCTTCGGATATTGTATACCAAGCAATACACCCTTTAAACAGTTATGGTTCAATATTTATACATATTTTGTGACTATCATAAGGGTTGAAATGGTCATACATACTTTACAAATCTTTGATTCCAACATTTTAACAAACGCATTTTGTGTGGTTCGTGTTTACACGCATTTTAAGAAAACCTATATATTTGAGTTTATGTGTTGTAAGTCTTGTATGGGCGGGACTTGTAACACAGTAAATTTGTATATAAAGTTTTTTGTGATTTACATTTACATTTACATTTACATAAAACTATGAACTCACCAACTTTATGTTGACACTTTTAAGCATGTTTTTCTCAGGTGAATTAGATGCTTGGCTTACTTGATGTGCATTGGAGTCTAAACAATACAAGATAACTTTTCAAACGACATTTAGAGGTCGTTCTCTCATAGCTTGTGCAAAGGTACTCATGAAGTAATGCTCCCCGGACATTATTCCGCTGCGACCCAATTTGGGGGTGTTACAGATTGGTATTCAGAGCCAAGGTTATAGAGAACTAGGGTGCATATTTTACCTAGACTATAACCGTTTTCACAAACATTGCATCACATCAAACTTTTTCATGTGCATACACACTACTTGCTTACTTGCTTACATTACTTGTTCACATTACGTGCTTACATGACATACATATATACATATATATATGCTTACATTCTCTTACGTATATTTTACACTTATTTATATAAATACTAGAACATTTCTCAAAGACATTGTGAAGGACACGGAGGTCTTTAAAACTTTTGATGGTATTACATAATACCGTATTATATAGCATTGAAACATGTCATAGTACGCCGATCCCACAAGTTATCTTTATCATTTAACTCCGAGTTTAAACACCCGTCTCATACTATTGAAACATGACGTTAACCTGTCACCTCGCAACATTTCATCTTTGGAGCACGACTTTTAGAACTAAACCAATTTTATATTTTCTGATTTTAAAGAAAATGCCGCCAAAGAGAACCACCACCCCTATGACCGATGCTGCCATTAAGGTACTGATAGCCCAAGGCGTTGCTACTGCGTTGGCTGGGTATGAAGCTAATAGAGGCAGTGGAAAAGGCGATGATAGCCATGATTCTTGAAGTGGCAGAAGGATAGAGCGCGCTACTCGTAAGTGCACTTATAGTGACTTCCTGAAATGCCAACCCCTTAATTTCAAGGGTACTGAAGGAGTCTTTGGTCTGACTCAATGGTTCGAGAAAATGGAATCTGTATTCCACATAATCAACTGCACCATCGCGTGCCAAATCAAGTTTGCTACATGTACTCTACTTGGAAATTCTTTGACGTGGTGGAACTCCTACGTTAAAACTGTTGGTCATGATGCTGCTTACGGAATGCCATAGAAAATACTAATGAAGATGCTGACTGACAAGTACTGTCCTAAAGGCGAGATCAATAAGATGGAGATCGAAATGTGGAACCTGAAGGTCAAGGGAACGGACGTTGTGAGCTACACATAACGCTTCCAGGAATTGGCACTGATGTGCGGGAGAATGTTTCTCGAGGAGTCTGATCAAGTAGAGAAATATGTTGGGAGAATTCCTGACTTGATTTAGGGTAGCGTGATGGCTTTCAAACCAAAAACAATGCAAGAAGCAATCGAGATTGCTAATGATCTAATGGACCAGAAGGTTCGTGCTTATGCTGAGAAGCAAGCTGAAAACAAGAGGAAATTTGATAACAACAACCAAGCTCAACAACAACCTCCCAAAAAATAAAGTGTGGCTATAGCTTACACAGTTGGGTCTCGTGAAAGGAATGAGTATGTTGGAACTCTACCTCTGTGCAACAGGTGCAAGCTGTACCAAAATGGGCCGTGTATTGTAAAGTGCAAGAATTGAAAGAAGGTTGGCCACATGACCCAGGATTGTAGGAATCTTGTTGCTGCTAAAAATCAAAGAACCCTCACATGCTTTAAATGTGGAAATCAAGAGCACTACAGGAGTGATTGCCCATAGTTAAAGAATCGGAACCATAGAAACCAGACTAGAGGTACTGAAGCACATGGAATGGTGTACGCCTTAAGAGGAGGAGAAACTGATCAAGACCTTGACGACATGGAAGATGATATCAATGCTTAGACTCTATTTCCCTTAGGAATTCCGTTGTACTTCCTCTTAAATTTCTGTTGTACTGTACGAATGATTTCAAATTATCTATCAAAATTTATGTGTTGCGAAAATTTCATCAATTTTACTGCAGTTTTCCATTCATTATGCAAACCGCTCCTTGAAGAATCATAACTTTATAAAACATTTCACTATCACATGATAAACCATTTTACTATCATTGACAAATTATTTTACTATCGTAAGATAAACTAACATCTTAAGCTATTGTCTTATAAATTCTCATACGGTCATCTCGCAGACTATTTTGTTGTCATCCTAAAAATTACCTTGTTTTCTTAGCTTGTGAACTATTGTCTGACACTATAAACCATTTTAATACTACTTTATACATTACACTATTTTGACGAAAATAAACATCGCATTGTTAGACCTCAAATATACATAGCCTGATCACCTATGTATAATTCAAGAAGGACCATGCCATGCTGAGAGTAGTCACCATAAAACTCTTATCAAAAACTAATTTTATATTTATATCAAGTTTTGTGTGCATATTCATAAAACGTATTTATCACAAGGAACCAAGCTAATAATCATAATAACTAAGTAAACTCTTACACTATCTTGCTATAAAATTTAACATCACCCTACACCGAATCCTAAGGTAAAGTCAAAGACGCATTGTTAACCACCCTAGGACAATTCGCCAGCAAATATAACCTCCATCAAAGAATTGAAACCCA
>BQNB010129560.1:8253-19094 GCA_026074375.1 Tanacetum coccineum
GTCAGTTTCTCCATTGAGTCATTGTACACTTAATAAAACACCTTTCGGGAGGTCTTGGTTGATCAAAATAAACAAGATAAATCATTGTGATGTTTTAGTGAGAGAAAGTAAAGAGAGGGGATGAACACAAAAAAATGGAATATTAGATTGAAAGGAAAAATAGAAAAATAACAAATGAACATCCACCCCCTCATGGAGAGCCATGAGGGGTATTTATACAAAAAGAAAAAGCTAACTATTCCTAGTTAACATAAAAGACCCCTGCGTAACACGCAGTGTCCAAAACTAATCCAATTCACGTGTAAGACGCCAGCTTCACTAAAAGTGAGGCTAACACACTTATCCCAAACGAATCTTAAAAACGAAATCACCGTTAAATATAAGTTAAGATGCTAACACTACTCATACTTGTACCTTGTGAAACTTTTCGCTCTCAAAAATTATTATATCTTAGGTGAATGTGCTTATTTTGAATTTCAACCATAGATCAAACGTTTTGCAAAATTTCTATGCGTCACGTTCCACCCAAAAGTAATGAGTTTGAAGGCGTGATCATCCCATGTAGCGACTTTCGTCTAGGCACATCCCAACCTTGCGGCTAAGTGGCCAGGCTTTTGACACCTCACAGAGACTAGTATTGGGACTCACGGATCTTCGGTTTCAAAACTCTTGGATTTCCCATATATACATAAAATCACAACTTAAAATGTAATAGTCTTAGTTCAAAAGCGTATTTAAATTTAAGAAAAAGAGATTTGCTGCTTTACCATAAGCTTTAGCAGTTGATAACACATCTCATCTTGATACCACATCCGTAAACTCTAAAAGAATCATTCGACCTTTTTAGAAGGTTGCATCAGTCGACAAACTTTATGCTGACAGTACTAACTCCTTTAGTACTGTTGGCAGTATTAAGTACAAAGAAGATTTATTCCTAACAGTTACTATGATAATTGCATTCGTTACAATCATTACTAATAACGGGTGTATAATAACAATACCATTTTCTATAATAATTGTGTTTATACAATTATTACACTATGATTTATATTCAAACTATTTATATCAAACCTATGAATTTTACTCAACATTTATGTTGACTTTTTAGCATGTTTATCTCAGGTTATTGAGCAATATACGGCACGGAGTGGCATAGACTCGAAGATGGCTAAAACTTGTTATCATTCACATTGTATGTAACTAGATTTTGGGACCTACCTTTGTAAAACTCTGATTTGAAATGAATGATAACATATCTTTTGAACAAACGTCTCTTTTGGGCTGTTTTCTATGATTATGATTGTTGTTTCCATGAAGTAATACCCCATATTAGCTTCCGCCGCTATATTGTAAAAATGGGGGTGTTACATTACACACATGAGCTTGTAAGATTTCCAAATAATTCTTATTTAGCATCCAACTCATAGTTAACTCTATCATTTTTCGTTCTTCGCAAATTTTAAATCTCTAATAAAAAGACCCGCGAATGCTTAGTCTAAAAGTTAAGGAATAAGCTAGAGCTCAACACGCTCGATCGAGTCAAAATTTATTCTTATTCTACCCAGCAGGAAAGTCAAAATTGTGACAAAACACTTATTTTATTTTTGAAAATTTTGAAAATTTTTCATTTTTTTGGTATTACGTAAAAATAACGACTGCAGGCATAATCAAATCGATAAATCCCCCATACTAGAACTAAACATTGTCCTCAATGTTTTAAGAAGGGTTTCTACGTAAATCCTAAGCCGTTTATTTAGTATGCTTAAAGATAAACGTTAGTCGATAAGATTAGGATATTGGATTCCCAAATTAAAGCTGAGGATGTGAAGCTCGAGTGATCGAAGGACAAAAACCACGAGCACGAGATACTTCAAAAGTTCGGGCAATCCTGGACATACAACAAAAACCACAAAATACGAGAAAGGAAGAGGCGAGCCTCCTCACAACACATTTATTCATTACTACTATATTTATAAGGATAAGCATGGGTTGCCACCCACGAAGCGCTTATTTAAGGTCACTTAGCTTGACCCGATCCCCCCATACTTGAGGTGGTTAAGGGGGATAGAAATGGAGATGACGAACACCCAAATTAGGAGTGTTCTCTTCATGAATCAACATCGGGCTTTTATGATGAAAAAGCTTGGAAGCTTTAAAGCGCCAATGTGATGAAGAAGGGGGAGATTTCTCCTTTGTAGCAAGAACACCGTGATTGAAAACTTTGTCTTCATTTTCGGATGAAAATGGAAGTAAAGTATCAATCACGGGGGAAAAAGTAGCAAGAAATCTTGTGGATTCGACTTCAATGCATATACTCGGATCGTAAATCTTGTTTCTATCTCCGGAAGGAGAAGAAACATCAAGATCGGATCCGAGATCATTATGAGAAGGAATGAAGTCGAAATCTATATGAAGGGCGGGATGGGTGGGCAAAATATTAGGCACATCAATAGGGATGTCTTCCACCACATCAATGGTTGAATCTCCCGAATCAGGATAATCAACATGAAATGATTCGAACTCGGGAAGGAAGTAGAATTATCTTCACCTTCCGAGTCGTAATCATCACTCTCAATACCCGGTGGTATTGAGTCATCCGGACTGGGAAATATATCAATCTCTTCCCTAAGAGAGTCACTATCCTCAACAGGGATAGGAAATGTGGGAAGAGACTCGATGATCGTATTTGGATTAGCATGAAAATATTCTGGCGGACGGGAAGATGAATTATCGTATAGCAACCTCTCCAAAAGACTAATATATTCCTCATGCTCTCTATTAACAATTCTTGGAGGAATTGTTATGAGTTCACCGGCGAACTCATCGAGGAGAGAATCAATCTTGGGAGAGGAAGCCATCAAAGTATCACGATTGAGTAATGATTCAAGAAGATAAGACTCGGTATCAAAACGATCATTTTTCAGAGTAGAATCGAGGTCTTCATTATGAATCGGATTAAACTCACTAGAAATGATTTCCTCGTCAAGATCAAAAAGAGGGTTCGAATAAGTTTTAAAACTTATTTCGTGAATAACCTCCTCATGACTTGACTCGTCATCACTAGAGGTAGAATCGTCGAAGAGAGGATTGGAAAACGTTGAAAAATTTGTCGTTTGAGAATCATCACAATCGGGCACATCACACTCACTTTCGATATCGGAAAAATCCTCGGACTCACTTGGGATTGGGACAAGGTTCTCATCACTAGACTTTATTAATTCGTCCGATTCCGTTTCCGGAATAGTGCTAAGATGCTCGTCCCCCATACTTAGAGAGTTATCGGGCTTCTCGGTTGGTAAGACGGGTGTGATTGCAATAGTATACTCCTCGTCATCATCATCATCATCATTGTTGCAGAAGGCAGGACGATTCCAGTTTGGAGTATTAATAAAATCAGCCAACTCCTCGTTTATACTTTGCAAATCTTGAAGAAGTTTGTTAAGCAATTCTTGTACATCCTCGGGTTGAGCATGCTTAACTTCAAAAAATTTGTCCCAAGCTTGTATTAAAACCTTCGGTGTTTCCCTAAAAGAAATACGATTAAACTTCTTTAAAAAGTTTTGTATCGATTTCATTAGGTCTTCTCGGGCTTGCAAAGCTTCCATTCTCATTTCTTGAGGAGGTTGATGAATGACGGGAAATTACGGGGGTTGAAATTGGTCAAAACCGGAAGAATTGGAATCGTGAAAATTTTGATTCATCGGTTGACATTCAAAAGTCGCATGAGGACCCCCGCAATTTTCACAACAAAGAATTTGTTGTTGAAAACTTGGTAAAGTTTGTGGGAACTCATCATAGTTTTGATTGTAGCATGGTTCCGGATTAGAGATAATCGGAACTTGCTGTGTACAATAGTTTCATACAAGATTGGTTGATAGTGTGTGGGGTGGTAAGAAAGATTTTGAGAATCATCGAAAAAATTCGGATTTGGATCATAAGCGAATGAATTTCCAGCTCTCGAAGCGCAAAATGAACAAAATCCACCGTTTAACGGGCCTTCACACCCGCAACAAGTGACTGGCTTTCCATCTCCATAAGTGCAATTCAAACAAATTCCATTTATAAGATTAACACCACACTGCTGGCACGTACATAGATAACAATAAAAGCCATCACATGGTTGTCCACACCCCACACACTCACGTTGGTTATACGAAGACATGTCGAAGAATTAAACAAATAAGAGGGTAACGAAGATAAGAATTAAACGAATAAGAGGATAGAGAAGATTATTTATAGCAAAATACATAAGAAAGAAAAATATTTTTGGTAACCGATAATCGAACAAGTGTACGGTAGCTCTTTAGAAAACGCACAAAGAAGCGGAGGAGCGGGTAAGCGCGAAGCTATTAAAAACCTTCTCCTTTCGGGTCGAAGTTCGTAGGATCGACCCTCCTTATACCTCTCTTATAGTTTGTAATCTAAAGGTGAGCCGAATTCACAAGTGACACAACGGTCGATTTTGTTGTTTTTCGATTTTTTTGGTATTTTTGATTACTTGAAAATATTCACAAAAGAAAACGATAACTTCACAGGGAAGGGTCTTCATGGCACAACAAACTTCAACTCGATAATCGTACACACCTCCCCGGCAGCGGCGCCAAAAATTGACAACTTTGAAACTAACCTTTTAATATATATAATATAAATATATAGATATATAATAAGGATAATCTCAAAATATCAAATAATAAGTAATTCCGTGAGGCTTTTTAAAGAAGGATTTTACTTTTAACCAAAGCAAAACCCTAAAAAAACCTTCCCGGGTCGTTTCCCGACGAGGCGTGAATTGAAAATCGAGTATCGGTTTGGAACTTATGCTTGAATAATCAAGAGTTTGATTTGGTTATCTAAATCTACGGGAAAAAGCAAGTAAAGGAAAACTTAAACCTAAAACGAAAGCAAAAACGAAATTAAAATCGTTAACGGAACGTAAAAACGCGACTCGAAAACCTAAAACATGAAATTTTAACCCTACACATGAAAATTTAATTTTTACAAGTCCTAAATGATAAAAGAAATTTAAAAAAAAAGAATTATATTTTTTTGACTTTTATTAAATTTAATATGAATTAAAAACAGTTTTAATAAAAAAATTAATTAAAAATACTAAACGAATTTGGAAAATTATGAAAAAATGCAGGAAAATACTTTAAGCTATATAGAATGCAAGAAAAATAAGAACTATGAAAAACAACTTATAAATAAGCTGTAAATAAGCTACAATGGGCTGATAAGCAAAAAGGCTAAAGAAGGGGTAAATAATTAATATTGCAAACACTAACAGGTGACAAGTCCCAAGGGCAGTGGTAGTGTGTGGTGGTGTTAAATACGTTGGCATGCTAAGGGGGAGGTCACAGGTTCGACACCTGTGACCTCTCTTTTTTTAAAAACATTTTTTTTTCTTTTTAACAACCTATACAATAAACTCAAATGAAAATCTTTCAAAAAGAAACTTTTTATAAATCTAGCAAATAAGCCAGGAATAAGCAGAATTAAGTTGACAAATAACTAAACAAAAAGGCTTAAGATTACTTAGTAAACAGCTGGCTTATTTAGTTGTTATTAAGCAAAAATAGAACAAGATACAGCAATAAAAAATCTAATTCTAACACTTAATAGCATAAAGAAACTAAAAATAAAGCAAAGAAATTAAGCATATAAGCACTTAAAAAGAAAATAAGACAATGGGCACTTTAAAAGACAAAACAGGCTAAACTACTACTTTTAAGCTAGAATTTAATGGGCTTAATGAAAAAGCTATGGACTAAAAGTTCAAAACAGCTAAACTATAGACTACAAACTACTAATAGGACAAAAATCAGACCTTAAAACTTATGGGAGCTTATCTAAATTAGCTGCTGAAGTTTGACTTTTTAAAGACTTGAAAAACTTATGACAGATTTATACCAAATGCAAAATACACATGGTACACTTAAACCTCACTTATCCTACTGCATTTAACTCAAAATGAAAGCATAAACCAGACCCTCAAACAAACTTTTAAGCAGGAATCAATTGCAACATTTTGAAAGAATTTCAAAACCACAGATTTATACAACTTATAGAAAATACCTTAAAACTTATTTTTAACTTGAGAAACTTATAAAAACTGACTAAATCTACTTAAAAGAGCTTGGCAAATTTGGATTAATGACCCAAAACAATTTTACACCCATTTTGACCCATTTTGGCTGTTAAACCAAACACTCCTTTAAAACTCAGAACATGAAAAATAGGCTTAAACAGATTAAGGTATGCATCAAACAAGAACCAATAAGCAATAATAAGAACAAATAAGCATAAATAAGACAGAAATAAGCACAAATGAGCAGTAAATAAGCAGGATATAAGCAAGACAGAATATGAGCTAAAAGAGGGAAAATGAAAACTTACAAAGGTCCAAAAGCTTTTGTCAAGAGCTTAAAACACCAAATTCAGATTACAAACAACCTATAGCTTCCCATGAAGCACTAAACCATGGCCATCCATTATGCACCATGCTCCAAAAAGCTTGAACACAGAATTTTTGATAAAGGAGCTTTTAAAAACAGAAAATAAGCTTAAGCTTTTGAGGAAGCTTAAGAAAGGATTGCAGACTTAAAAGAGAGCTTTTAAAGAGCTCAATAAGTGATTTGTAAGAACAAGTAAGCTGAAATGCAAAGAAGCTTAAAAAGACAGATTTTCATAAAACATAAATTTCATTCAAAACATTAAAAGATTACAAGGCTTTTGAAAGTAAAATGACAGAATTTAATTGACATAAAAACACAAATTTAAAACATTAAAAGGTAAATTACACTACTCCTACATTACATCCCCAAACTGAACTAAACCTAAGCTATTTATATAGAAATCAAGTCCTTTGAGTTGTGCTTGTTGTGCTAATAGTGTGAGGAGAACAAAGTCTTTAATCTTGGGCCTTCAAAAATCTTGCCCACCAAGCAAATTAATCCTGGCCTTCCATTTTTGTCTTTAACCTTCAACGAATGAAATAAGAGGGGATTGCCAGCTTGGTTTTGTTTTTGCTTCGGCTTTGACTTTGACTTTGTCGTGGTGGACTTTTTGGTTGACTTTGACTTTTCATGCTCATTCCATTCCCGTGCTAGGTTTTGTTCGGTTTGGCTTCGTTTTTTGTCCTTTAGTGAATATCCGGTACCTGCACAGTATGTAAAGCAAAACAAGCATATTTTCGGCATTTTATGTCCGTTTTTGGTCATTTGGGGTTGTTTTATTAGGTAAAAAGTATGTGTATTTAAGCACATACCAATATCAAAAACTTAGAATTAATGGAACTTATTCATAAATTCTAAATCACACAATAAATAATCAATAACTCATAATCAAACGATTGGAGTATGATCTCGTTTATGAGTTCAAATCCTAATATCAATAAAAAAATCACGCAGACACGTTAAAAATCAAAGCTTCATGGATCGAATGCAAAGATTGACTTAGATGAAAGCTGAAAACCATACATACCTTACAATGATATTTGACTGTCAATCGTCAATTGGACCTATGAATCATCACCCCGAAAATTGTTACTTGAAATCACACAAAAACATCTCAAAAAGACCCAATCAATTTATAAATTATATCAACAATAAAATGGTGGACTAACAAAAGTGAGCCGTAAATAATTAAGGGTAAAATTATAGTATAAAAAAATATAACATTTACAAATCCTGTTCTTGTTGATGTAAGCTCTATTTTGAAAAAAAAAATGACAGGGAAATTAGTTTGCAAATTTTGATTGTGTGAGTTTGGTGGTTTTTTGTTATGAAATCCTTGATTTTTTTCTGATATGATGATAACGATATGGATTGGTTTTCAATACTTTATGCAGTATTTTTGGTAACTGTTAATGTGTTTCACATTGACTTTGAATATTGCATTCAATTATTTCCAATCGCAAAAGATGTTTCTGGTTTAAATTCAAAAATATAAAAAAAATTTTTTAAAATTTTGGGGGGGGGGGGGTTGGTGGAAGGGGGGAAGGGTGGGTTGGGATGAGGGGGGGGTAGTTATATTGATCGTGTTAAGATTTGGGTAGTCTTTATACAATGTTTGGGTTGTTTTAGTCTTTAATCATCTACTATTCTTTCATTTCGTGTAAGTCATCATATATTTATAAAACTTGTACTTTTATGATCATCTTTATGCATATATACTAGTGGTACAAACGGATTATCAAAGTTTACATTTTTAAACTACGTAAACCTTAAAAGGTTGTATATGGGTTCGAAAATAAATAAAGTGAATATAAGGAAATCATAGTTTTGTGATCGTGGTTATTTTCGTGAATGAAAATGATAACTTATGGCTTATTTTGTTCGGCTTATTTAAATAAGCTTTTAGGAAAACTTATTTGATCTTATTTGAACTTATTGGGCTCATGTATGAATCAACCCAATAAGGGAAACCATAAGGAAATGTTGTTCGAGCTTATTTGACTTGACTTATATTTTATTCGGCTTATTTCTTGCTTATTTTGAAAGGACAAAACATTTAGCTTATTTGGCTTAATAAATAAGCCCAATTAAGGCTTAATGGGCTTATAAGCTGCGTCCCACACAAGAAGCCACGAACCACGAGCTTATTCAATAAGCTTTGGGTTCGGCTTATGTTGTTTTGGCTTATTAAGAGCTTAGGATAGCTTATTGATGAACCAAGAACTTATTTAATACTTTTTTGCATATCGGACTAATTATAAAGGATTTTGATACAATATTGATCGAACTTGTGAAATGTAAATTGAAAGTGAGTTTTGATTAAAGTCTACGACTTTGGAAAACGTGTAAACACGAACGGTTCATGCCAAAATTTTGTAAAAATTATATACTTAGGATAAACTGTGAAAATATATTTTTATAAAACTTTTCTGAAAAACATATTATTTATAAACGATAAATAATATATATACTTAACTATATAAATAAATTAAAATACTTATTTACGTTTTCTACCTACATATTTAATTTAAGAACCGACAGTTAAGCGTGCTCGTGTGAGGGAAGCACTAGCATGGATGACCTGCCGGGAAATGGATAAATTAAAGATATAAAAACATCATTTTTAAAAGGTTTTAAATCAATATTTGGGATTATTGGGTAAAGAGCCGAACAATACGATAAATATATATAAAATACTTAAATATAAATATATAGTTTTATATATTTAATGTTACTATATACCAACGATTACGATCACTAACGTTTTATTCACAAAGTATTTTTAAGTAAACTTTGATGCATCATCTGCATTTCTTATCATTCCGATTCTAAGACGAAACCTGTATTCTCTTAGGTTGCATTCGTGTACCGTCGTTCGATTTCGCGTGTGATCGTATTTCTAGACGTTTACTCTATCACTTCACCAACTCAAGGTGAGTTCATAGCCCCACATTTTACTCGTTTTGAATAAATGTTTTATAACTTGGGGTGAGAAACATTGCTTGCTTTTAAAAACTGGACACAAGTACTATACATGAGATTTCCTTGTTTACGTGTTGCCTAAGTAGCGTTTAGACCACTATTGCCCGAATTATCATGAACCGTTAATTACCTTTAACCGACTGGCTAGTTAAGTAAACGCGAGTGAATAAATAGATCTATTGGGACTAATAATCCCCATCCGGGTTTGGTAATTCTTACTGGTCGGGTACTTGACGGACTGTGCAGGCCAACAGATGTATTTTATGTCGAAACTAGTTAGGTGGTCTTTGGTCGAACACCTGTAAGGGCAAGCAAATTATATGGCAGTGTACATGCTACTTTCCACTATTAGCCTCGGTGTCATGAGTTTAGTGCAACGTAAATGCCTCTTTAAGTGAAGTTGTATCTCCTATGACTGTCACATACGTTTTAAAATCTTGTGGTCCATACTGATAATATTTGAACTAAACATATGGATTCACCAACTTTATGTTGATGTTTTAAGCATGTTTTTCTTAGATGCTTAGCTTGGATGTCTTTGCTTGAATTATGTGAAGTCTTTTGCTTGGACCGGTTTTCAAGAATTTATCTATGTTTTAAATACCGTTGTTGAAACTCATTTAAGCTTTCGCATTTTAACTCTTGAGACAATTGATTTGATCAATGTAAAACCCTTTTAATATTTTGAACTTATGCAACGGTGTTTATTTTTAAAGTGTACCCTTAGAGGTCGTTCTTTATTGCTTTGTACTGAGATATTCATGAAAGCCACGCCTCCGGACGCTTATTCTGACGGGACCCTATCTGGGGGTGTGACAATCTCTAGGTGTGGTAATCAGCAAAACATGCTGTAAATAGGTCACCTATTAAAGGCTCAATATATCTTATGATGGAAGATGTTTCATATCCAACATAAATTCCCAACCTCCTTTGAGGACCCATTTTTATGCGTTGTGGTGGTGCAATGGGTACATACACTGCACAACCAAAAATTCTAAGATGGGAAATGTTTGGTTCTTGGCCAAAAGCAAGTTGTATAGGAGAGTATTTATGATTTGCATTTGGACTCGTGCGAATTAATGATACAGCATGTAAAATTACATGTCCCCACATAGACACAGGGAGTTTAGTTCTCATTATTAATGGAATAGCTATTAGTTGGATGCGTTTGATTAATGATTACGCCAAACCATTTTGTGTGTGAACATGAGCAATTGAATGTTCAACAACAATTCCAACAGACATGCAATAATAATTAAAAGCATGTGATGTAAATTATCCTGCATTATCAAGTCTCACTTTTTTAACTGTATAATCAGGAAAATGTGCCATTAACTTGATAATTTGAGCAAGCAATTTTACAAAGGCCACATTACGAGTTGATAATAAGGAGACATGAGACCA
>BQNB010129561.1:5369-19094 GCA_026074375.1 Tanacetum coccineum
CTCAATTCATCATTGTCAACAATTTTATATACACATTTTTATACACACATTTTTATAGACGGTTTTATAAATATATATATAATTGTGTGTATAAAAACGTGTGCATAAAAACGTGTATAAACATGTGTGTATAAAACGTGTACAGAAATGTGTGTATAAAAGCATGTATAAAAATGTGCGTATAAAAATGCATATAAAAACATGGAAAAAAACGTGTATAAAAACATGTATTTTCTAGAGGTATTTTTAGATGAACAAAACAACAAACTTTAGTAACTTAAACGAACAAATTCGTAAAGTTGAGTAACATACTTGTCAAATAACCTAAATAAGTTTCTGAGTTTGATAACTAGGCCCACAAAAAGCTGACGTGGAGAGGGTCAAAACACACTATCCCGGTTGCCAGTATTCGAGGTAACCTGAATGAACACACTTTTGTTCTTCGGTAACCTTAAAGTTAAACTTCGATAGTCCGGTAACCCAAATGAACAAAAAAAAGTTTAGTAACTTAGGCGAACAAAAGTTGATAGTTTAGTAACCTGTGTATCTAAAAACCCAATTTAAAATTATCCAAAAAGAATCCATTCAGATCGAATCACACAAATCTTCCACCGAACATCCTATCGTTAATGACTTTGTCGTTATAAATATACCTGAAGAGGATGTCGAAACCAAACAAATCATTCTCGATCCCGATGATCAACCCATGTGGGAAAGTGCTAAGACTGTATCACCGAATCCTAATTCTATCATTGTTCAACTCGATGTTGATAACAACTTTGTTATCTATAGTACTCACTTAAATATGATTCGGGAAAATAAATTCAATGGTTATTTGCGGGCCGATCCGCATGACCACATCCGTGAATTTCTCGCAATCTGCAACATGTTCAGATACGGTGAAACGCATAGTGAAGCTGTTAAGCTTTTGATATTTCCTTTTTCCTTGTGCGATAAAGCTAAAACCTGGTTTAACGAACTTAATAAATAGTCTATAACATTGTGGGAACAAAGGAGAAAAACTTTTAAAAATAAATTCTTTCCACCTTCGTTATTTAACCGTCTTTTACTTGAAATCATAATTTTCTCTCAACTCGTATGTGAAAGTCTAACCGACGCTTGGTTACGACTCAAGAGCATGCTTCGAAAATGTCATTGGCACGGTCTGACAAAAGGAGCTATTATTCAAATATTCTATCACGGTCTAGACGAACCTACTCAAGGAATCCTAGACATAACTACTGGAGGAATCTTCCTCTACAAAACTCCAAATCAAGCTTTTTAATTTCTTGAGGACAAAGTCCTTTTCAAACTTGATTGGTCCACTAAATCTCAAAACGATCATCATCAAAAATTTGTTTCTTTCACCGATGGAAGTGATAGTAATACTGATAATTCTCGATTTATGGAAAAATTGAAGGGTAAAAAATTTTAAGAACGTGCACGTTGTAATAACTACTGTTATGGGGTGACTTATTTGTTATAGAAATAAAAAAAAGATACTAAAGGCTTTTACAAGAGCTATGATACTCTCAGTCAAACTTTGTGTCTACATATTACATCCGATCTGAAGATTATCAAAACCAAGATTCTCATAATTCGTTTTCTCATCAATCCCATTATGATCCTAATGATTCTGAGAAATCGCTCACAGAATTAAACAACAATGTGAGAAATGATCTCGAAAATTTCAAAAGATGCGTCCATAGCATGAGAACCATTCATGATAAACTTTTTGATCGAGACGATGGTAAAACCACCGGTGTTTTACCTAATAAAAAGTCTAAACCCGTCAACCAAGAACCTCAATTTAAAACTGATTTCGAAAAATTAATGACTAAATTCTTGGATGGTCAAAGAGTTTCAAATATGTTTGTTAAAAACAATGTTAACGATATGATTTTAAAGATGAAGCAAAATGAAAAGAATTTCCAAACTATCTTTAAAAACATGGAAATAAAAATGGATGAGTGGTCGAAGTCTCAAAACGTCTCTTCAAAACAAATTGATAGGACTGACCCACCTCCTTCTCAAGCTCATACCGAGCATGTGAATGCCGTATTCACCGGGAGTGAAAGGTCCGATTATTCTCCGAAAACTCAAAAAGATCCACCACCTCCTATTATCGTTAACAATAAAATAAAAAAGATAAACCTATTAAGACAATAAAAAAGGCTATCATGTGGTAAAAACAAAAGAATATCCATTCTGTGAATATATTCCAAAAATACCATATCCTCAAGCTTTAAGAGTGGATCATTCCTACTAAAACCGTATCATTAAGGAATCTTAAATCAAGTTAAGTATAATAATAATAGTGGTAATAGTAAATAATAATAAACCTATAAAAAAACTAAAATATATATATATATAACAAAAAAACTTTGCAGTCTTTAAGTATGTCACGCATTCGGCCGGTGTGTCGCGTATCTCGATTTCTGCACCCAAAAAGAAATTTAAATGAACTTTGTGGGTGTGTTCGCTGGAAACCCTCACGAGACTATAACTCGTCCACTCGGGACACCGAGGGGTTTAAAGGCTTGTTGCATACGCTAAATGCAACCGTGGTGCCTACGAAAGTGCGCTTTAGTATTTTACGGTTTTCGTAGTTATGTTTATTTTGCAGATTAAATAAAACAGGTAGAGCTTGGATTGGTGGTTGACATTTTACACTTGGAGACTTATATAATTGGAGTATTATATTACATGTGGTAGAATACACATGCTTGGCGTTCCGTTTCGCGCCATATCCTTCATAATTCAGCCAAGCACTTATGAGCCCCGGGAAGTTTCAATTTTACGCATAATGCTCTACTTAAGTGTGGAGGAGCTCTCGCTCCTCACAAAAAAAAGAACGTAATGGAATCACTCAAGACGCTCCAAGATAGCTATATCTCTATATGCCTGGGAAGTACCGTTTACTCTTAATTTTCCCTATTTTCTATATTTATCAGTTCTCACATTGAGGGCAATGTTCAACTTAAGTGTGGAGGGGTAGCAAATAGAAAAAATTAATCATGTCCCTCCATGTTTGCCCTGCAATCTGGCCACACTTTTCAACTGATATTTTTTGAAAAATGTAAAAAATTAATTTATTGCTTTACCAAAAAATTTAAAAATGCATACGCTTAGTAAGGCAAATCCAACCGGATTGATATTTTAACTAGCACAAAAATCAACCCACTTAAATTGTAAGGTTCGCCTCTAGATCTTAAGGAATTCGGGTATCCATCTTTGATACCTAAGATAATTGATGCCTTTAGCTTGTTCGAGTTATGGGAGTTAGCAATTCATATGTATATATTTCATTGTTTTGGGGGGTTGTGTATATGTGGTTTTTGTCGCCTTTTCTGGAGCATAGGTATATGTTGAAAATTATATGAGTGTGGACGGTAGTTTAGTTTAGCTCCAGAACTTGTGCTAGATCAATCATTTACTAGACTCGCGGTGAGGTTAATTTATTGACAAAGGTCGGTATGATAAGTGGTGAATTAAATCACTATACAATCATGTATCTTATGTACTCAGCTTTTAGTGTTGTGATCCCAAAAGTTATCCATAGAGCAAGAAAAAATATGCTCGATGAAGAAGAAGTTTTACGCCAGCCTTAGTTATCGTAGTATCTGGAATGAAAAACAAATTATTAAAAAAAAGAAAAAAAAAGAAAAGAAATAATAAATTTCAAAGTATAAGGCAAAGTTCTGGCACATGGAATCAAGTTTATGTTGTTCACCCTCATCATTATCACGTTTTGCCTCTTTGAGATTTCTGTCTAGGTGCTCACGCCGCAACGGGCATGTTTATGTGTCTAGTACAAGTATATGGTAGCGACCTAGATTATGTCTGTGCAATTGAGTGACTTCACAAATATAAAACCCTATCTGAGTGACTCGTATGAATATAAACAAAAACACTTTCCCTATGTGAGGTGCTCTGTTATCTGTCTATGCCTGAAAAGTTATAAAACTGGTAAACACTTGTTAATGCTAAAATAATTTTTTCTCCATGTCACGATAAATGATCTTATTTTATTTTCTCGCTTTAATTGCTTGAGGGCAAGCAATAGCTAAGTGTGGAGGGATTTGATAACGCCTAAATTATACATATTTCTATGGCGTTATTTATGTATATTTGAGCATTTCTCATGAACTTTTGGTACTTAATCAAGTATATTTGCTATTATATGTTCAAGGTATGTGTCGTGGAATTAACGGAGAATTACACTAAGAATATGGTGACTTAAAAGTATCTTGAAGACATCCGGAGTTCAAATGGAACAAAACCAAAGTATTTATACTCAACGGAAAAACAAGTTAGAAGAATATAAAGGCTTAAGCTAAAAAAGGACCATAAGTGCGCCGCCTTTGCCCAAAGTGCACCGTACAATTCCTTTAAATGTCAAGAATAAAGTCTCGGTAAGAAGGGCATTAATGTTAGTTCACCTAAATGGAACCCAAACAAAAGAAGCTTCCACTGGGTCACTGAAGTTACAAGACAAAGTCTAGCTCGAAAGGACTATGTTATTTAATGTTTCTTATGTATAAGGAGCCAAGATGTAAAAAGCTCAATAGAAAGCCCGCAAGGCAATCCTTATTAGTATAAATACTCCTTTGTTTAGTCAAAATTAGTTAGCTTCTCCATTTTATTTTTCATATTAAGGGTGTAGCTCTATTTGTTTCTTTTTTTCAATAAAAAGTCTTCATTGTTAAATCTTTGGTGCCATGATCTTGTGCTCATACATGGAATGATCTAGGGATCTACAATTGGTTATCAGAGCCTACAGAGATTGAAGTATTGATTGGTTTGTATTTTTTTTCTATTGATTTCGAAAAAAAAAGAGGTTTTTATTTTTGATTATTTGTTTGTTTTTTATTCTTGATTCAAAGATGGGTTATGTTTAATCTAATATCATTCAAACCATCTTGTTAGCAATCAACGATCTCGTGTTTTTCTTTTGTTCTTGTTGTTTTGGTTCGAAAAGTGTTAAAAAAGTCGTAGCGATCGAACGAGTTCAAGACGTTTCGATCGAACGAGCGTATTCTTAAGTTGGGATCGAACGAGTGGAAATATAGAGGGATCGAACGAGGGGAAATCTAGCAAGGTTCGAACGAGTGGAATTATTGTTGATCGAACGAGTGACGATCGAACGAGTGGAATTATTGTTGATCGAACGAGTGACGATCGAACGAGTGGAAAACAAGGACGATCGAACGAGTGGAAAACAAGAACGATCGAACAAGTGTTCGAACGAAGGGATCGAACAAGTGTTCGAACGAAGGGATCGAACAAGACGATCGAACGAGGGGTTCGAACGAAGTGATCGAACGAAGGGATCGAACGAGGGGTTCGAACGAGTGGGATTCAAGGTTGGATCGAACAAGCGACCGAACAAGGCGTTCGAACGAGGGGATCGAACAAGAATAGAACAAGAATCACACGTCAAGCTTCAGTGTCATGAGCTTAGAGCAACGTAATTACATTTATATGATGTCTGCATCTGTTGCATTATCATACACTTGGGAGATCTTGTGGTCCTACAATATATGATTTATCAAACCTATGAATTCACCAACATTATTGTTGACGTTTTAAAGCAATGTTTTTCAGGGGATCAATAGGCACGAGGTGCAATGGATACATTGGTGGTTTTGATTTGGATGTCATGCATTAAAGATTTTGTCGCATTTCATTTGGTTATCTGTTATGGGCGGAAAATCTTTGTATTTTGATCAAGTGAACAAGTTAAGCTTCGGGCTTATGTAACAATTACTTTGTTAAATCCAATGTATCGTTTTCAAACGACTTTTTGGTCGTTCTATATATATCTTGTGTTATTGATCTGAGAAGTAACACGCCCCAGACCCATATTCCGCTGCGACCCAATTTGGGGGTGTTACACCCTATGTGGTCACAACCCAACCCGAACGCAGCCCTTCCCTTGGCTGCTGTTTCTGTCAACGAACAAACAAACAGCACCTGCTGTGGTGGTTATAAAACCATACGCACCCTATTCGATTGGTCATTGCCGAACCAACGAAACAAACATCCTTGGTGGTGTTTTTAAATAAACCATACGCATCCTAGCTGCTGACCCGGACCCAAACGCACCCATTTTTGTTATAACCAATAAAACAAACACCCCTAATCTGCTGTTAGTATACCAAACGCACCCTTTTTCGGGGCTGTCACAGCCAAACGCACCATAATCGGTGGCTGACCCGAACCCGACCGCACCCTTTTCGGTGACAGAAAAACCAACGCACCCTACCCGGCTGAAAACACAAACCCTACATTTGAATACCCATTTTGGTGTCTAGCATCAAACATACATAGAAGCCACAAGTCATTCTTCTAAACCTTATCATACCCAGTCGTCCTTTGACACAAACCATAAGTGATCATTTTGTGGATCACCCTCAAAATTGTATTTTTGATAATAGAAGTGTGACTCCTAGACAAACCAAGGTTATCCTCTCGACCAATGCTTAACCAATAATCCTCAGCATTAAAATTATCATCATTACCTAAACCTCCTTCAAAGTAAACATTAAAACCATCTTCTTCTAGCTCAACCGCTTGATACAGTCCCAACCTTTGAGCAAACTCCAACAAAGTCAAACTGTGGGTATGTCCACCAAGTCTAAACTTGATGATCTTCTTGGTTTGTAACTCATCATCAGCACACACTTCATCAAACTCATAAGTAGAATAAAACTCATGGCAAAGCTCGGCATAAATTGGCTCATTGATATTAAAAAAGCCCTAATCCAAGCCACCGAAGTAAATATCTCTTCATTTGATGCAGCTTTACGCAACCTAATTCTTAACATGTCATCAATTTCTCCAATCACACATTATTCGTTTAGCACATCCAGTTATGATCCAAGGAAAGTAAATGTGTCTAGGGAAGCAATTGGGGGCCAATATAAGTTTGTACCCCTAGACTTTTGCCATCTCTGCTACATCCTCCTCATAGTAAGAACTCGTGGTGAACTTGTGGAAGTAATACCTCTTCCACGATTTCATGTCTTGAGCGTTTGGATCATGATGATCCAGCCTCGTCATCGTTTGTTCCCATAGTCTATACATAAATAACAATCAAGAATAAAGTTATAGTTATGTTAGAAATGATTTGGCATCAATGGTCATAGTTTTAATGGTCTTTGAAATATTCTGTTACATTATGAGGTAAAATGTGCGGCGTACTTCCCTGAAGTGTGGCATACTTCCTGGAAAATGGACAAAGTGCGACGGTTTTGGGACAAAACCGACGTACTTTTTGGGCTGATGAAAATTTTTATGATCTTTAAACAATTTATTTTTAAATTTAAATTCATAATATGAAAAGTGTTTTTAGATTAATCCATATCAAGCATGCATGCATCAAATAACTTCTAAATATCCTAATTTAAAGGGTCAATTTTTTAATATAAAACATGGATTTAAATTTTCCTAATCTAATTATTATAAACCCTAAATGATAAGCAATTTAAAATAAATTGATAATAAACAAGTTAAGGAATGATATAAACATACCCTAGGCATGATTACAAACTCGGTAGATTGATATTTGAAAACTTTTCTCTGTTTTTGTTAGAACCCCGTCGGTTTTGGTGACTGTGTGAGTTTTTTTTATAATAATGGGTTAAAATCGTGTTTGGCAAGTTTTATCTAAGAAAACCGCTCAAAAGTGTGGCGTACTTCCCTGAAGTGCGGTGTACTTTCCCTTTTTCATATATATATATATATATATATATATATATTTTAATTTTATATATTAAACCACACAAAACTTGTTTTTCAATTTTCATGATCTAAACATATTTTTAGCTCATCATATTAACACAATATTAATAATTATCATATATCGGATTAAATTCCGTACATCAAATGTAATCCATTATGGATTTATACAAAATGATTTATATCTAAAACATAATATCATAAAAAACGGAGTAATATAGCTTACTCCTTAATTCCAGCTATGTTTCACTTCTTCATTCTATAAACGTAGTTGGGTGACATTAGTCACTCACTTGTGGTACTTCTATAATTTCCTGTCCATTTTCTTTGTTGTGAATCCTTGCAAATAAACGTTCCTATACGGATCAGTCAATCTTATCTCAGTTCTCCATTGACCTATTTCTTTTTCTTCTTTAGTATACGAGCCCTTATAATCAGGCTTCCAATTGACGTGCTTTAATGGTACTCGTAACGAGCCGAAGAAACTAACTGCCTTCTTCCAAACACTAATTTTTCAGAAATAGGGATAGTTATTGTTATATAGCTAGATGAATCGCTCATCCTGGATCATACAGTATAAAGTAATGATCAAGGCTTTGGTCCATATATCGGTGCTCCAAACTTGTTTCTCTTTATTTGGTATTCTTCTTCGTCATCACTATTACTTTTTGCGTTTCTCATAAAATCTGATCTTGCAGCACGGAAGGTTTGGTGACAAAACCCATTAAAGGTTAAGAAAAGTCTCTCAGGAGTATTGACTATAGCTCCAATCGTACGCAGGAATCCACGACCAACAACTATTGGTGAATCATAATCGATCAGAATATCTAAGAATTAAAACTTGGCAATCAGTATCACACCTACCAGACAAGTAACGTTATAGTTATTCCCAATGCCTTCTGCCTGGAGTGTGATTATCATTGTGATTCCTCTAATCCACCTCTTCATATCATCTCTCCCTAATTGCACATATAATCGAAAAGGCATAGTGTTTATATCTGACCTCGTGTCTGCTAACGCAATTTCCGTTAACCTGCTCCCTACCAGTCTTAAGGAAAATAAAAGCTCCGATCTTCTTTTTTATTAATGCCCTCTTCCCTTAATCCTATTACTTCTTCCCTCTTCCTTCTTTTACAATCTTTCCATCCTAACTCCTCGTGTCTTTCAACTTCATCGAGAATTTTACTGTATATTAGTCATTATAGGCTATGTCTCAAATTATTACCTTTCTCCTCAATAAAGCAAACTTTTGACTCATTCTAATTGTTATTGCTTCTTTAGCTTCTTCTTCTTAGGTTAAATGACCACCAGCTGATGAAGATGTTCCCATACCTTGATAGAAAAAATTAAGGTTTTCTGTTGCCCGCATCTTATTACGTCTACTCTACCCCATTTTGCATCAAGGGCGGAAGTCCTTCTTCACCCAATAGTGTAATCATCTTTTGTTGAAAATAAGCAAATGGTCCCCAATCATCATTGCTCCTTCCTTCTTCTTCGGTTCTTCCAAGAATGGATCAATATCAGGGTATATAGTGACGGTGCTAGCCTCGAAATCAGTAATTGCCTTGGTCAAGCGTAAGAATGATCTACCGAAAATAACCCCAGGTTCAATATCATCTTCTTCTAGGTTGATAAAGAATTTTAAAAAGTAGATTTCACCTTTGAGTGCAACAATGAGTTCCTTCTTGACCACTTTGTTTCCTCTTTTGACTTCATGCTCCAAGCATAGCTTTACTGCATACTTATTTGAGATCATATTCTCCTCTACTCCTAGTTTAATCTCACCAGCATAAGCATCCAACCCATTGACAAAACAAGAAGCCACGAATCTATAGCTAACCTCTTCGGTATCCATCTGATAGGAAACCATAGCTTTCTTTTGCCCACTATTAGCAGTGTCTTGAAACTCCAAAGAATTACAGTCTCCAGATCCTTTAACTTTATCACTCGAGATTACAACGATGTCCTCTCCTAAGCAAATTTTTCCAAGATTCGAATTTTGATCCATAACTCTTATAAAATAGGACAGCATTAAAACAAACATTAGTGGGTTAGTTAAAATAAATAATAACACCTTTTTACATTTACATATTATCAACAAACAGATAGCATTTTTAAGTTTAAGCAATTTTTGTTAAAAAACGAACAAACAAGCTTTTTGTTTAGTTTCATCCAAGAAAGTGTGGCGCACTTTATGAGTTTTAAGTCTTTTAAAATATTCACTTTCAGCATTTTTATGTTTATTATTTTTATTATATCCTAAATATTTATTAAACATAGCAAAGTTCAAGTTTTTAAGCATATTTATCATCAAATAAAGTTTTTTATTCTTTTTAAGTTTTTATTTTGCATTATATTAAAGTTAAATAAGTAACACTTAGTAAATAAGAGATCACAAAGGCATTTAGAAATTTAAATAAGCAAGCTATCAAATAATTCTTTTTGGTTTTTTTATTTTAATGTACGAATTAGGATAATACAAGATTTTGACTACTATGATCATAAGGAGTAAATTCTACATTTTCAAAATGGTCAATTACAGTTTAAGAGTTGAGGTTTTTGTTGTTTTGGTGTTTTCCTTAAAAATAACTGTTTCTCTTTGTAAAAGCGAAAAAAGTGTGGCGTACTTGATTAAAGTACATCGTACTTTTGAGTTTTTGCAGAAAAACCGGCGCACAATGGTTATATGCGGCGCACTTTCTGTAAAAATAGGTTTAGTTTGCCAGAAAACTGTACGGCGATTTTGAAAATTTTTTGTTTGTAATATAAAAACGACTAATTCAAGATTGAAATCAATCCCCGACAACGGCGGCAAAAACATTGATGTGTTATTAAAGCTTTAAATTTATAATACTAGTTTTATCCGAATTCCAACTAACACACGGGTAAAGTATAAACCCCCGTTTATAGTATAGATTTAAGGTAAGACCAGGTCGTTCCACGGGATTGGTGATTCTTAGAAAGGGTTAATTATATTATGAAAAGGTAAATCTTATAGACTGTCACTATCTAAAGATTTCAAGATACTTCAAGATATAAGATGATGTTGTTTGGGAGAACGAGAACAAAAATAGATAAACTTGGATAGATAACGGGTTCAAGAATGAAGGTATAATCGATTAAAGAAACGGGTAGTTTGCTAAAATGATTATCTATTTTTTATAATTAGAAATCCTATTGGCCTTTACTTTTGATTACAAAAATGCCTTAAGTTCAATTCAAGCTTGGAAATAATAAATATAATCTTTCTTAACCAAGTTTGTTAGACATATGGTTAAGCCTTAAACCTTCTTATATTCAGGTTAATAATCATTTTGTTAGCCAATCTTCACAAGGCTAAGATCTAGTTGTCATAGACAAACAACTTGGAAATAAGGCATTTAGCCGGAGTCTTTCGACCTATATCCGGGCTAAAAGGATGATCAAATGACTATTAAAGAATCCGGGTATAAAAACATCAAGATCATATTAACAATTTCCAAAATTCATTAGTTCATCCAAGTTTAATCCATAATTCCATCATGATTCCCAAAAAAACATATTAAACTACTCCATATACATAAATTCAAAACACATAACAAGCATGAACAATTCAGAATTCATAATAATAAAGTAAGGAAACGTGTTTATACCAAACTCAAATAGCAAAATATATTGATTCTTTAAGAGTTTCCTTCGAACAATAATTCCAACAACCCAGAAATTCAACTACAAACACTATAACTTCTTCTCAACATAACCTTCTAACATCAAATTGTACTTTCCTCTACTAAAAGCTAGAATATGATGAAGAATAAGGTTTATTCTTCAACAATTCCCTAGAACAACTTACTAACTAATGAGAAATGATTATAGATGATTAGAGTGAAGAATGGGATGCTTCTAACCCTGAATTTCATGCTCTATTTATACTTAAAGATGGTGCATCAGTTGCTATTATTTAGGGAGTGAAAGGTTGCACAATCATTGCAATCATTTATGACTTGGGAGTAATAGAAGGAGAAGTGCACCGCACAAGGCAAATTGTACGCCGCACTTGGTGTGTACTTAAATAGCATTTACTTTGTCTTGAAGTACGCCTCACAAAGATAACTGTGCGACGCACTGATAACGCCCAAATTATACATATTTCTTTGGCGTTATTTATGTATATTTGATTATTTCTCATAAACTTTTGGTACTTAATTAGCTTGAGACGTGCGGCGCACAAATAAGTTTGTGCGGCGCACTTTGGCCCCTGAAAAGCCTATAAAAACCCTCCTTGGCTCTATCATTTCACACATTCTCACACACAAACCCCAAGTTCATTTACAACACTTAGAAGAAGTGTTTTTGGTGATAAAGGCCTCAAATACCTTTGATCCAAACCACCCTTCAAACCACCATCGACCACCACCACTCTCCATGATCAATTTCTAGATATCAACCATCATTCCCATACCTTATTCATACGTTCCCGGAATATAAGAACATATGCACTTGGAGAATCAACCATAATTCTTCAATTGTTCATCATAAAACCCATTGCCAAACACCCTTTTTTCGTATACCATTGTTGTTGTCGCTGAATTCCCAGGAGATTGGTGATATATTCCAGTTGGTTGTAGAAGTATAGGGTGTATTCTTGTTATAGGAATCATTGGTTGATGTTGGTATTGGTTATTTAGTCGAATAATTGGTTTTTTGATCTTTTGTTCTCATATACTTCCATTTACAAATCGTTGGCACATTCTTATCTATATTCATGATGAAATATTATGAGTTTATCATTTATAATATGGATGTTATGAATATGAGCATGGAGTAATCCTTTTATGTTTGTTTGGGCAAAATGTGATCTTGGATATGGAGCATTTGGATATGTGTTTATTGAAATGGTTAAACATGATTTTATAAGTGTAAAGGCCGAAAGGATACTTATAAACTTATGTTTTATCATTCCACTTATTATATTGGCTATAAAAACTTATAAAGGCCGAAAGGATACTTATAAACTTATGTTTTATCATTCCACTTATTATATTGGCTATAAAAACTTATAAAGGCCGAAAGGATTTGTTGTTATTAATCGATATAGTCACTCGTTATATTTATAGGCCGAAATGATTTGTAACTTGTGAAATCTTTATTTATAAACACTATCTTAAACACTTCATTGTCTTAGTGATCATTGCCTAAAACAAACATACCTTAATTATTTGCTTGAATCATTTTTTAATCGGTTTCTTTACAATATTCGATATATGCAAGATTTGGTTAATTTGATCCGTGACAATCTTAATAACCTTAGCACCTTAATTACAAACTATGAAAACTTCAATTTCCATGGAACGACCTGGACTTACCTAAACTATATTACATACAAGAGGGTATACTTGCCCGTGTTGTGTTTTTAGAAAAAATTGGTATTTCTGGTATTATAAATTTAAAGCTTGGAAAACACACATCACGTATGTGGTAGAAGCCAACAACACCCGTTTGGTAAGAGAAATTACATTCGTTTCGTTGTAGGCTTCTTACTCGGCGCTAGAAATGATTTCGAGAGTGTGCTTGGGATTTTGTTACTTTCACGTGTGCTCGGATGTAGAATATGTTGTACATTCCCACATGCGTAACAGTCACAAAATCCTGCGCATACATTTAGATATGACGTTGCCTTCGGTACATGTCGAAGTTACCTTTGTGAACTGGTTTATCCCATCGGCAATCTTTCTTCAAACTATTCGATTCTAATAAACATCCCTAGCGTCCATGTCAGAAGTCAACGACATCCGTTTGGTAAACGAAACTACATTCGGATGGCCGTTGGCTTCTAGCTGGGCCCTAGGGATGTTTTTTGTGTGCTTGGGGTTTTGTTACATTCACACGTGCCCAATCTGTAGAAAATAGTCTACATTTCGACGTACGTGACATTCGCAAAATCCTTAGCATATATTTGAATATGCTGTTTATTGAACGTTACTAGGAATTTGGATGACAGAT
>BQNB010129562.1:0-14806 GCA_026074375.1 Tanacetum coccineum
TATTTTATAAGCTATGAATATCCGGGAAACCTGAGAGTTTTTGAAACCTAAGGTCCGTGAGTCCCGATACTAGTCTTTGTGGGGTGTCAAAAGCCTGGTCACTTAGCCGCAAGGTTGGGATGTGCCGAGACGAAAGTCGCTACATGGGATGATCTCGTCTTTAAACTCATTATTCTAAGGTAGAACATAAAGCATAAAGTTGATCCATGGTTGAAATTCAAGATAGCACACTCACTTACGATATAATAAATGTCGAGAGTAAAAAGTTCACAAGTTGCAAATATGAGTAGTGTTAGCATCCTTACTGATATTTAGCTATGATTTTGTTTTAAGCTTGGTTTGGACAAGTGAAAAGTCGGAAACGATGAATTTATCCTTTTTGGGGCATTCTCGAAATCGAAATGCATCTTGTTCTATGATCCCTAACAGTTATGGAAATAACAAAAGTTGAAATAATCTCTCTGTGGGGTGTCAAAAGCCTGGTCACTTAGCCGCAAGGTTGGGATGTGCCGAGACGAAAGTCGCTACATGGGATGATCTCGCCTTTAAACTCATTATTCTAAGGTGGAACGTAAAGCATAAAGTTGATCCATGGTTGAAATTCAAGATAGCACACTCACTTACGATATAATAAATGTCGGGAGTAAAAAGTTCACAAGTTGCAAATATGAGTAGTGTTAGCATCCTTACTGATATTTAGCTATGATTTTGTTTTAAGCTTGGTTTGGACAAGTGAAAGGTCGGGAACGATGAATTTATCCTTTTTGGGGGCATTCTCGGAATCGAAATGCATCTTGTTCTATGATCCCTAACAGTTATGGAAATAACAAAAGTCGAAATAATCTCAATTATATTATTATAAAAAAAATGAAAAAATAAAAAGTTTTAGAAAAATGGGAAATAGGGGTGTTTTATAACTTGTGATTTCTGAACACTCTCCACAAAAGTCTTTGCTACTTTTCAAAGGTTTAGTTTGGGGAAGTTTTGAGGTATTTAGTTATAAAGCATATAATATTGCGTGAGGACACGCAATCGCTTAGTTTGGGGAATTTTGATATGTGTGAAAACACATATCCGTTTTATATCAAAATAGACCCTGGCTTGTATATTGCTTGTTTTATCTTTCTTATTGTGTAGGTACGGATAAAGCAAAAAATCACAAGAAAACGGTTAAAACCGGGCAAACACGAACACGGGAACGGAAGAGCACGCAAAAAGCCGGGAGGAAGCTATCAAAGTCAAACCCTAGTCAAACTTCAGTCAACTTGGTCAACCAAAGTCAAAGTCACAAGAAGACAAAAATCTCAAAAGTTTCCAATTCAGTCCCTCATCTTATCCTAAATTACAAAATTGGTCCCTAATACCTAAAAATAGTTAACACCCGTTAACTAATAAATCCTAAACAAAATAACCCATTTCTTATAACCAACACCCGACCCAACCATTTCCCAACCCAAGGCCCATTTCCCTTTTATAATTCCCAAGTCAAAGCCCGGGTCAAAATAATCAAACTCACCCTTTCAGTAAAAAATAAGCGGGAAAGTTCGTTGTTACTGTTCACCCGTCTCCTTTGTTTATCCCCAAGGTAAAATCAAAGGGCAAATCTTAATAGAGGGCTAGATTGGGTAATTCAAGTCGTATGGTACACGTTGGCAGAGAGAAAACGTCATTAAGGAGCTTTGATTGGCCATTTCTCACAAAGAATGACATGGTGGCATTGAAAGAAGCACACGGAGAAATAGATTTTTGCACTAAAAGACTCACAAAAGAAGCACAAGGTCTGACACACGGAATGCCACGCTGGCAATCCGTGTGCTCACCCTATTTAATCCAATGGTGTAAATCAAGGATCCAATGATTGGTAATATATGAAGGGTAGAGATCAAGACTAAGAGGAGCGGGCTATATTCTTAGAAGCTTCTCTTACAGGCTATAAATAGCCCTCACAATCACATACACACAATGGAGTTTTGAAGCTTTTACATTTTTTAGTTAAATTGTAATTTTAGTTTTTTAAATCCTTAGCTTATGTAATTTTCTCTTTCAACTTAATGTAATCAGATTTTCAATTTATCTTGTAATCAGTTTTCAAGTTAATGAAATTTAGTGTTCATTTATACAATCTGTCATAAGCTCTTATAATCTTCAAAAATTATCATTCAATATTCCAAAAGCTTCTAATAAGCTCTCATCAGCTCTTTGAGTCTCTAAGCTCAAATTGAGCTATTAACAAGCTCTTAATCTACATAAACCAATAAAATCAGTTTAAATACCTATGCTTATGGATTATGGACTTATGGATGATAAGCTTAACATGGAAGAGCTTATGGGACCCCTACCAGCTTATCCTTGGATAAGCTGGAGCTTGTAGACAGCTCATTTGAGCCTTTATTGCCTTTGTTTAGCTAAGGCTTTGGTAAGTCCCTCATTTCTATTTCTGTCTTAATTTCTTAGCTTAATAGTGCTTAATTTTTGCTTATTTCTTGCTTATTAGTGATTATTTCTGTCTTAATATGCTATTTGAATAGGATTGATTATCTGTTTTTGATTAATATAGCTTAAATCATAGTTTGCTTCAATTTATCTCAAATCTGTCATAAAAGCTCAAAAATATTAACATAATAAGTAGCTGTTAGATTCTGGCTTATTTGTTTGTTGTTATAGCTTTATTAAGGTGATTATAAGTTAGTTATTATCTGGTATTCAAACTTTGTTCAATAGATTTCAATATTACAAGTTTAAATGGATTTTGAAAATTCTAAAGGGGTGTTTGGGATAACAGACTTGGCTACAAGTTAAGACTGCATTTGGCCAATTTGTCTTGTGTTTTTGGTTTAAATCTCAGTTTAGGTTTGTTTAAGCTAGTGTCATAAGTCAGAATAGGGTTAATCCAGTTTTCCATGAGGTTAAGTATACATAGGGTCATAATCATTTCAATATCACTTTGCATTATTAGCTAATCATGTCCTAGCATTCGTCATTACTTTATTTGCATTTAGTTTAGTGTTAAATCAGTGTAGAGTTAGTCTTTTATAGTCTGCATAATAGGAATTAAGTTTTGTGTCTTGGTAAGTGCAAATTGCATCAGATACTAACATAAGACAAATGGCCTCTTTCATGATCAAATATCAGATGGATAAAGTTGTGGTTAGGATTGGAAATTTAGCATTCATATAGTTAATAGGTTTCAATTTGCTTTATGAAGTTAATCTCTTTTGATAATCTGTTCCAACTTGCAACTAGCTTTTTGTCTTTTTTCAGCTTTTTCAACTCCATAGTCAGCAAATGCTTGGCTTAAGTTGTCTGTTTTTAAAAAGTTTTTTCCATAAAGCTCATGTATTCCTTAAATACATTTTTAAAAGCATTTTAAAAAGGCCACTAGTCAACTTTAAAAAATACAAGTTTTCCAATAGTCAAAAGTCTTTCATTTGTTTATCATTCAAAATTAATTCAACTTGCCTTTGGGCTTGTTTGGTTTCAAAGTTTTCATAAGAGCTTATTTAGATTTTCTGCTTATGGCTTATGTTCTAGTACTCATTTTTGTCATTTTAAGCTTATTAGGGTACGGTTAGGTAGGAAATTTAGCTTATAGTTCTTTGTCATAGCTTATTTAATTTTGTGGCTTAAAAAGTTTTCTATAAGACCAAAAAGATAGTTAAGTGTATTCTGTCAAGTTTTAAGCTGTTTTACAGCTTATTTAGTGATTTTCATAAAAAGTTTCTTTTATTAAAAGTGCTTAATTTCAGCTTTTCTACAACTTTGTTTTTATAAGTTTTCAAAAAAAAGGAAAGTGGAAATCGGGGGTGAGCAAGGCTCGAACCCCCGACCTCAACACCCTCAACCCTTATAAACATCTCACACAACACCTCACTACCATCGTGCCCTGGGGTCTTTTTCGTTATAGACTCACATTATCTATTTCTTATATACAATTTACCCATTTTAGCTTTATAAGCTGTTATAGCTTATTACACAGCTTATTCGATAAGCTGTGTAACTAAGCTTATTTTTCTTAGGTCCCTTTTAGTTCAAGCTATTTTCTGTATTTTTTTTAGAATTTTTATAATTGGTTTAGTATTTCTAAACATTTATTTTTATTAAAAACTTTAAAAAATCATAAAAAATAGAAAAATAATCAAAAAAATATAATTCTTTTTTAGAAAATTTTCTTTTATCGTAAAGTGTTTTGCTAAGGAAAATTAGTTTTGTTCTTTTCGTAGGGTTTAATTTGCAAGAAATTTATAATTTTTTTAAGGAACGGGATTCGTTCCCCGTTTACATTTTTTGTGTTTTTAAGCTCATTTCAACTCCGTTTTTGTTCTAGTTTTCTTTAAACTTACTTTTTAGTCAATTAGAGTCTATTTAAAAAGAAAAATTCAATTTAGGTTTAATTTTTGAAATTTAGGGTTTTTAACTGCCATTTAGGGTTCCCGTTTTGCGTTTTTAGTTAAAGTTTGATTTCTCGTTATTTGTTTTCGTGCTTAAATGTTATCATTTGCTTATTTTAATTTATTTTAATTCGTAGAAATAGATAATCAAATCAATCTTTATTTTCAATTCAAATCATTGTCCGAACAACAAACGTGGTCTTAATTTCACAAATCGTTGGGGAATAACGACCCGGGAATCATACTTCTCGGTTAATATACGTATTATAATATATATATATATATATATATATATATAATAATAATTGTAAAGATTTTCCTTTCTACCTTTGTCCTCAAGGGTAGTTTGGTAATTTTCTATACTTATTATATATTTTATTATTACGTGTATAAGATAGCTTCAATGAGTGAGCAATTTGATGCAGACAAGGCTGAGAAGCTTAAAAAGATGAAGGGGAAGTAGGATTCACCAAAAACTCCACCTGGGTCACCTCCTCCACCACCGTCTAGTGCATCAGGGGCTTCCGGTACAACTGACGCCTCTGATTCCGCTCAAAATCCTCTCCCACCACCACCGCATCCTACAACCCATCATGATGATCAGTCTCAAGGCTCAGCTGCTCCGGGCTCATCCAAGACAACTACTTCAACAGAATATATAACCTAGACAATGACTACATCCAGACTCAAGCCCACTGCCTCATCTGTTCCTGAAGACGTATTCATGCATGAAGAGTCAGACTTTGAAGCCCATGACATGGTGTCGGATGATGAAGATATCGGCAGTAGGCACATTCCCAAAGTTCCTTGGAATCAAGCATGGTTTAAACCTCTTTCCGAAGAAAACACCGGCCGACACCTGAACCTAGCTTGGGTCCATTCCTACATCCATTCTACCATTTCCCACCCCAATAAACAACTAGGTATCTGCTCTAGCCTCCAGCTATGAATCTCCACCGGAGAACTCACTGCTCTCACAGACCGGTGATATTGGGGTGTTTATTAATTGGTTTTGCAAGAAGCATGGAATAACAGAGCTCACCCCGGAACACTTGGAAGGTCCTGCATATGAATTTGTCAAAGCCTTCCATCCCGACGTGATTCATCTACAATTTTAGATGGAGGAATGCCACAAGCTTCTGACCAATAAAGTGGACGAAGGATTACTCAGATATAATGTCAGCAGACCACTCCCATTGGGTGGTCCTCTAGGTCAAGTCACGATTCAGATAGAATTCTTCTTCAACAAAGATTTGGAGTATCTACGATTTGGCCACAAGGGTAACAGACTTGCGTTGTCAATCACAAAGATGAAAGCTGCGTCTTATCCTGATGTCGGGTTAGAACAGATGGTACCTGATCAGATGTGGGCCAAAGAAGAGTACATGTATGACATATCAGCAGCATATGGTATCTCTCACTGGTGGTTCAAGCGACATCAATTCTACATCGACCGACACTCAGCTCACACCAACCGAAGAGCTATTGTCCGGATACACATGTGGATCCTTAGTGTCGTCAGCATTGATGTCTTTTCAATTTACGGGTACGATTACATGAACAAGATAGTCCTTCAAAGAGCAGATAATCAGGAATATACTATTGCTGAAAGCGACTTCAAAGACCTGTACACTTTGAAGACTCTAGTACTTCTGAATTTCTCAAAGTCACCTAAAACCACCTACCGCCCAAAGACAAGAAGATTCTATGTACTGTTGTCAACTTATGGATCAGGAATCTGGTTATCAGAAAAAGGGTAGAAGACTTCCAACTTGGCATCGAGAGTTACCAGACTCAGCTGAACCTCACCAAACCTCACTGGGAAGCTACAGGGATCGAGTTCATACACGACTACAAGATTCTTGACTCCCCAAGAGCCGTGGTGTTCAGAGACAGATATGGTATGCTGATGATCATGCACTTCAACGAAATCCATAAGTTCAGTGACGGGACTCTACAACAAATAGATGAAGCTTTGGACTATCGAGTAAAGGAATTCAACGTTAACAAGATCAATCATGGGTTGAATACAAGGTTCTGGACCACGAATGATGTGATCAAGAGCAAGCAGTTCATGTTTGCTATTCAGAAGAGGCTAAAGCTCAGGCGAATCTTCCAGAACTTGGAAAGCTTTGTTGGTGGACAAATACGAGAGGGAGACTACAGACTTCTTCAGAGAACCGAATGATGACATCTTCTCTGTATCTTTTAGTACTTATTGTATGGTGTAATTGTAACATATTGTTAATACTGTACATTCTTAGTAGTGATTTGTAAGGTAACTCTAACAGACCCTCAATTATTGAGGGGGAGTTGTACCTTTATCAATATACATTTAATCGGTCCATATTTTCTCCCAATTTTTCTAACTCATTTAAATCAATTGAGATCCTAAATCTCAACAGGTTTGAAATTTTTGATCGGGGGATAAAATTGATTTAAATAGAAGAAATCTGAATAAAAATGGGATCATTTTTTAGACTCCATAAATATGCCTCCCATATTTGCTAAAACAATTTCAATATCGTTGCACAATAAAGGAGGATCGAATGGTGTATACTGGCAATTGTGAAATACTTAAACCACGACCCTAATAAAACTAATTTATCGTATTATCAGGATGGTAAGGTTAGGTATTCGTTCCCACTGATCCCGCCGAACGGAGGGATTCTACCCAAGAACAATCCACTAGTTAGGTAGAAGTCCTTAGGTATGATCCATAAAAAGGAGTAATTGTGAGAATAAGGGAAGATTGCGCCTGAGAGTGGAGCTAGTACTGGAACATACCCAACAAAGTAATAGTAAATGAAGTCCTCGGTAAGCACTGAAGAGTGTGTGAAGAATGAAAAAGAAATGTTAAGATAAGGGTGAAAAGAAAGCGCCCTACCTTAAACATTAGGTAAAAACCACTCACTACATATGCTGTTCAAATCACATGGTTGATTACTAACATTGAAGACAAGTATCATGGACTCAGTGATACGTTGTAACACCCTCCCCTACCACTCAAGATCCCACAAAGTATTCTGTTGTCATATTCTCACCAAGAGATCAATACAATTTCTACGTCTCTCTCTCTCAAGTTAGATGATTATTGAAAATGGGCATCGCTCCACAGCCTTCCGACTACTAAAAACCAAAAATGCACTATTGAGTCTAGAGCCATGAGATCATCCACAAATCTCGTTAGGACACTGATACAAACTATGCGTATGCTTCACACACTGTGACAACAAGTAAAGATCTTAAGAGTCCTATGCATTATCCTCGTGGTATTGCCAGAACATCCGAGTGATACGAAAGTACTCGCAATGAAAATGGAAATCCTTCTAGAGCCAACATCAAACAAGCTCTTGGTAGATGACATGTGAGATCCACTATGGGTTAAACTTGTGACAAATGGAAAGCAACGATGGGGCGATTCTTTATGAATTAAACTTGTTCCAGGTAGTGAATTGACGAATTGTTTATTAAAAACCTTTCGATGTGCTCAACAACTGATTTTCGAGCACATTGACTGTGTGTATATTTCAAAACAAATATGTTTCTGATAAAATTTGATTTTGTGCTATAAAACACTCTCGATGTGTCACAAAAACACTTTCTCAAGTGACACATCGATTGATTTTCAAATTAATTTTCATCTTTAATTGGTAAGACAGTAACTAACCGATTCACTCTTATCGTGTTGTCTGCTTTGAGACGTTCCGATAAAGAAGAACAGGCAATATGGTAGATTCTTGATATTGTTCAATAGATGATACCGATACTTATAACAGGAAATTCCTGTCAAGGAGAATCATCCTAAATGAATCTACCCTGATCACAGATCGGTTCCCCACGAACCGAGGTTAATCCAACCAGACTCAGGCGAATGACAAAGCCATATTCGTCCACAAGCTTTGTTGCTGACTGTTTTATTACAAGTTCAAGTTAAGATGGAGATAGAGATACCTCGTTCCAGTTGAGTCAATTCCCAACCCCATGCTCACACTTAATGTTGCTAATCAAAGATATCTTGGCAACTGAAAGACCTACAACACAGCTTCTGCAACTCTGATAAGTTCTATCATGATCCAGAAGAGTGTGAGCATGCGGGTCCGAAGGTCACAACATCTCATGAAGGCAATACTCCACAACAAGGAGGATTAAGAGATTTAAAGTGGATGATGATCTCAAAGAATGCTCAAAGATCACACAAGTCTAAGGAACAAAGCCTACAATGGATCACTAACATAAATGTACAAAGGAATCAAAGAATGAAGAATCAAAGTCTACAAGCTAAAGTCAAAAGATCAAGACTTAGAATGCTAGAATTTAAATTGTATTTTCGGGGGTGACCTCCCTTAGGGGGAGAATGTTAGGTTTACGAAAAAGACTCGGTCACCCCATGTATTAACTAGAATAACTTAGCTCGTAGATTAAATTAACCGTAAGCGTATGGACTCAATGTTGTTGGTCGGGTCTTTTACCCCCACTTGTAACCCATACCATAGCCCATTAGGCTCAAAACTCTTGTATAAATACCCTTTTCCCCAGCAATGGAAGGGGTTGGAATTTTCTTGTATAACAAACAACACAAGTGAGTTTTCTCCAATCACTAGAACTTCCCATTTTCTCTCTCTAGAATCGGCCAACCCATCATCTCTTGATTGTGTTATGATTTCCAATATACTACATGGTTTAATAAATATAGGGAAAATCTCTTTTTCTTAAATTTAAATATGCTTTTGAACTAAGACTATTTCATGATTACATTGTGTTTTTCTAATAAGATATGTATAATCGGGAAACCTAAGAGTTTTTTAAACCGAAGGTCCGTGAGTCTCGATACTAGTCTCTGTGGGGTGTCAAAAGCCTGGTCACTTAGCCGCAAGGTTGGGATGTGCCAAGACGAAAGTCGCTACAATGGGATGATTCTCGCCTTCAAACTCTTATCTCGAGTGGAATCGGTGAAGCATTGAATTTTTCATATAGAAAAATGTTGATCCATGGTTGAAATTCGAAATGGCACATTCACCTATATGTAATAATTGTCGGGAGTGAAAAGTTCACAAGTTACAAATATGAGTAGTGTTAGCATCTTAACTTATATTTAGCGGTGATTTCGTTTTGTGCTTAGTTTGGAATAAGTGAAAAGTCGGGAACGATGAATTTATCCTTTTTGAGGTATTTTAGGATTGAAATATTTCTTGTTCTATGATCCCTAAAAGTTATAAAAATAACGAAAGTCAAATAAGTTAGTTAGTTGCTTAAAAAGAAAAGTAAATAAAAATGAGAAAAAGGAAAAATACAAAAATATTAGTGGTAGTTAGTGTAAATATTTAAAAATGGTAAAAACGGGGCTTTTCAAAGCTATTGATTTCTTTAATTCCCCTCGATGAACACTTAGCTACTTTTCGAGGTAATTAGTCGAGGGGGATTGAGATTCTTGGTTTTCCTAAGTGTTTACTTATAGCATTGCGTGAGGACACGCAATAGTTTGGTATGGGGGATTTTGGTATGTATGTAAATACACATACCTACTTGCATAATCGCTTTTACTTAAACAAATTAACTATTTATTAAATTTTACTTAGGCATATCAACAAACACTTGGAGCATTCAAAACAGGGCATAGAAATAAATCGACTAATTCAACACATATATATCTATTAAGAACGTGATATGTAATATGAAGAGTAATTATAAGCAAAAAAAGAAAAAAAAAATTCATGTGGAGCTATGAAAAAAATACCTGCCATGCAAATGAATCTCATTAGTTATTATAACTTGTTTAAACAGAAAGCAGATCATCCAAATGTATTAGTTGATGTGATTAATGAATCACCATCTTCGTTTCAGTAACTTAGGATTGGCACCTACGAAAACAAAAAAATAATGAAACCATGTTATTTTTAGAAGTGGGTCGATTAATTGTTATTTTCAGCGCCATCAAACATCCAGGATTACTTTTATACCTCTCCGAATTAGAAGTTTTTTCTCCTCACATGTTAATATGGAATTATGGATGATTAATTTCTAGAAGATGAATTTTGAAATTGCTGATTGATTATCTTATATTAATGAATCTCATAAATGTTTTGAATATGCATTTGACTTTAGTAAACTATTTCCAAATTAATATAAATTTTAAAAAGTTGTTTCCTAAAATAACAGCACAATGATCATTTTAAAATAATTTTCATAAACAGCTGGACGAAAGTGTTTATTTGTGCATTTGAATTTTAAAATATGCATTGAATTCGGATGAGGGCTTTATAGTTTTTGTTTTTTGACAAATTTATCACAAATGGGGGGGTTTGGGGAAGTGCCTTAGTGGTTGAATGTTTAACCTCATGGGCATTATCAACCTGAAGTTAAATCTTGGCAACTATATTTTTAGTCCGGCTTTGATTCCGCCTATGTGGAATTCTTACAGATGGTGACATGGATTAAACAAATGCTTAGGTGGCTTTTTTGGCTGCCTATGTGGATTAAAAATGCTTAGGTGTCTTTAAAAGATGGTGACATGAAATAAATTGTGGGTGAGGTGACATTCTTTGGTAATTATGTGGCATGAGGTGGCATTTATGTATCCTGTTATATATAATGTAAGATATATATATATAAGATATATAAAAATAAAAATCCAAAAAATATTTTCCTATTCTATTTTATTTTCTATTATATATAGATTAAAAAAATACCAAAAATAATTTTACTTCATTTATTTAATATCAGTTTCAAAAATCCAAAAATAATTTTATTTTTCTATTTTATAATTTCCTTTTCACTTAAATAATATATATAGTATATATATATATTATATATATAATATAATATATATAATATATATAATAAAAAAATTCCAAAAATATTTTACGTTTTATTATCTTATAAAAAATCTTCTATATCCTTCATCAATTGTTTTAATTTCTTATCTCTTATCCTTCTCATGAGGTTTAATTCTCACAATGATTGACTCCATCCTTCATTCCCATGATCCTCGGACCATGGAGGATTTTTATCGTCCGTCACTTATCGGTAGAAGAGGACCGATCGTTCCAAAAATCGTTCCGGGAACCCATTTTGTATTGAAAAATCATATGGTTCAGCTGCTTCGACAGAATTATCAATTCCATGCATTTAAAGGTGAAGATGCAAACACGCACCTAGACAAGTATTTAACTATCACCCAATTCATCAAGCAAAATGGAGTTCTCAAGACATCATCAATCTAAATTTTTTTCTATTTTCTTTAACCCACGAAGCTGAATCCTGGTTTTATACTCTTAAAACTCATTCTATTCATACTTGGGAAGAGATGGTCTCCAAGTTTCTTTAAAAATACTACCCATATTCTAGAGCGTTGCAGCTTAGGAAAGACATTCTGAATTTCCAGCAATTGCCTACCGAATTAGTATTTGAAGTTTGGGAAAGATTTAAATCATGTCTACGGAAATGTCATGATCATAGAATTTTGCTTGATCATCAAATTCTTACCTTTTATCATGGAATCACAATAATTGATCGAGACAAGATTATGGTGGTTATCGGTGGAAATATCATGCAGAAGACTCCCTAGGAAGCATATGATTTAATCGAGAATATGACACAACATCATTTTCAGTGGGACGCCGAAGTTTATTATGACACTACCACTGGTGTGAGTGCTCATTATTCTGAGACTACTTCCGCGTTGAGTGCACAGATTGAGGTCCTTGGAAATAACACTGGATACACAATTCAAAGTATTCAACATCAACCAGGACCAGGTCATCCTAATACTTTTTACTATTCATACTCTGATGAAAGTGATGAGGATGAACCTTCAGAAGAGTCAACGGTTCAGAAATTGATTCATCTTTTGAGTGGCAGTCCCACGCCTTCTTCTAATTCTATTATCGCCGACTCTTACTCCTTTTTTCTGGGATCATTGTACTTTTACCTCGTAGAAGAGACCGACACAGTTCATCTTTCATAATTTGATCATTACACCATCCTGGATATGAAGCGTTTTGCTTTGATGTCAATAACAAAGTGATGTGTGCATGATGATAATTAGACTTGTGTTGTTTCTGTGCTCTTAGAGAGGCATGCATGGATTTTTATGCACCATTGAGAAGGAAGGCATAGTATCTTCAAAGGTGTCACGTTCCTTTGTAATCCCAGATATGGCAAGGGATTTTTGGGTTTACACAAGGTCAATGCATAGTAAAAATAAAGGTGAATACTGTATATACCTTGGAGGCAAAACCGATGTGAATATCAGCTTAGGGTTCACGTGAGTTTGTGGGTATTATAAAGGAGTTTATGGACTTTATCATGTTGCGTAAAAGGATGCATAAAAGGCTTTATCAATTCTTGTGTTTATCTAATAAGTTTCATAACAGGTTTATAATCTTGTTTCATAATCTTGGGCTTTATAATCTTGTTTCATAATCTTGGGCTTCATATTAAGGCTAAATTGTGAATTTATATATGTATGGAAACATATCGGCACATATACTAGTTTGTAGGAATACTTGGTTTTTATTTTTAGCTCTTACTTGTCTCCTTAATTTAAAAGAGTTAAATTTTGTGTGGTTTGTTTTTAGAAAATGTTTACTTTGTTTGATTTGAATGAGCGCGACCATATAGATCCATGGCGCGAAAGTGAATTAAATGGCGAGCATAAAAGGATTGAGTAAGGTCTCATTAGGTTTAAGTTATGTTTCTAGCTAAACGTCGAATTTTGAGCTCACGCGGTTTTAACTAATGTGTTTCAAATGGACCTAAACACAATAGATGTTTCAACTAGTAAGAAATTAGAATTACTGAGGTTGAAATATGACCTAAAAACACGGGGTGTTATATAAGTAACCTTAGAGTCAAGCTAGAGACTCAAACAAAAACATGCGCTTCTCGGGAGGCAACCCGTATTATCTTTAATATTAAATAAGTAGCTTGCTACATTTGGTTTCTTTCGTAGTAGTTTAATCGTTGTATTGAATAAGTGGGATGTATTTTTAGCCTAAGTGTGGGGGTGTGCTTCTATCCTTGTTGTGCTTCGTGGTTTCTCATTTTTGCTTGCAGGATTCCCTATGATCGTGAAGACCACCGTGCTTGTTTTCAATTCTCTAATCACTCGATCTCCGATCATCTTCATGTTTATATCTTGGGAAATCCTTAATTCTGATCATATATATATATATATATATATATATATTTGTTACCCCTTTCACACTTGGAATTTTAAGCATTTGCCTTTTTCGTCCCCAAGTGTGGGGGTAAAACCTGATATTTTTCAACATTGAGGTCAATGTTCAGTTCTAAGTGTGGGGGGATTTCTATCCAAATTGATCATACATGTGTCTATCTGTGCCCCACGCAACCCCATTTTAACCAAATTTTTGCTTTATTATATATATATAAAAAAATAAATAATAAGAAAATAGAAAAATATAACAATATAAAAATGTGTAGAAATAAGGCCCGTAGGCTAGAACTAGGGAGATTTTGACTTGACCGAGTGTTTCACTCTAGCTTTCCCCTTAGCTTTCGAGACTAAGCGTTTGCAAGACTTTAAAATTTTGCAAAGAACGAAAAATGATAGAGTTGAATATAAGTTAGATGCTAAGCATGGAGTAGTTGGATCTCTTTAGAGCTCATAGAGGTTAATTGTGGCTTTTTGCTCCCATCAGCTTAAAAACTATAAAAAAATAATTTTCAATAAATAAAGTTGATTTGGTTTTTGCGATTCTTAGTTTTGATCCCTTCGTAGAGATTCCTTCTGGTGAAAGTAAGGTACACATCGAGGTTTTGTCAGTGTTGTGGGGAAATAGGCTACCGATTCCTGACGGCTCGCTCCCGTTGTCTAGGTAGTTAAAAGACCACAAGACTTGAAATTTGGCTAAAATAATAATAATAATAATGTAATAAACTGAAGCCGAATTAGACCATTGTTTCTTGTCGGTTCGCTCACGATGTTGCAGTCGTTTAAAGGGTGGAAGTAATAATAATAATAATAATAATCCAAGACTAATAAAAGTTTACTGGCTCTGTCGGTTAGGACGCCCGATGTGTCAGTCTTCAAAAAGGTCGAGGGAATACCCGAAGTCGAAATAAGACTACTGGCTCGGTCGGTTAGGACGCCCGATGTGTCAGTTGTTTAAAGGACTGAGGGCTGATATTGCTTAATAATTATAATAAAGCCAAATTTTGACTTTGAGGTTATCTAAACAAAGCCTCCGTCTTTGGACTCGTAGTTGAGTTGTTTCGGATGAAATAAAAAGGATAACCCCTAAATCATGCAAAATTATAACCTTAATGTGGACCTTATTCTCAGCATATCGTCTCTTTAGGAAAGGATTTCAAACTAATTGTGGTTTAAACCGGTCACCTTTATAATAATAAGGACATAATTTATTTGTCACCAATAATAATAATAATAAAAT
>BQNB010129563.1:0-19094 GCA_026074375.1 Tanacetum coccineum
TTGCATCATCTCCTTGACTTGAATCATCTTGATTTGACTTCCTTGATCAACTTGTGCTCTTGACCAACATGCTCATACTCACAAAAGTTCAATATAGACCAAATATTTGTCATAGACCCAATGAACCAATCATAGCCACTCATTTTTTCATCAAAAACAAAAAAACCCACTTTCCACCTCTTTTTTAAAAATTAAATATCTCACACACCGTTAATCGTTACGCAAAACAAAACATACCATCGCGACGAGAATTAAATTATCTTTTTATAGAGGGGCGACACTATGTACTTTCGACGAACTTTTTTTTATGATTTTATGAAGTAATATACGATTTTATAAAATCATATATGATTTATGAAATCATATATGATTTTATGAATGAAAATGATATTTTTATTTGATTCGTTGTACGGAATATATATGATTCGTCATACGAATCATATATGATTTTCGCAATTCGTGACTGAAACAAAATTGAAAAAAGTTTGTCGGAATCACAAATCATATATGATTTTATGAAATCATATATGATCCGTTATACGAATCATATATGATTCGTTATACGAATCATATATGATTTTCGCAATTCGTGACTGAAAAAAAATCGAAAAAAAGTTTCTCGAAAGTATATTGTGTCACCCGTCTACTGAAAGATAAAAAAATACTCGTCGCGATGGTGTATTTTTTGTCGTGTGACGATTTACCGTTTGTAAGATATTTTATTTAAAAAAAGGTGAAAAATAGGTTTTTTTTTATTTTTGATAAAAAAATGAGTGGCTAGGATTGTTTCATTGGGTCTATATGACAAATGTTGGGTCTATATTGATCTTAACTCACTTCTAACCTAGTCTAGTAGTGAATCTTGGCATGGAATTAATTTTTAAAAGAATTTCTGAATTTCAAGGTATATGCCGAATTTTACAAAAACAAATAAAAATAAAATAAAAAATTTTGAAATTTCAAAAATTAGTAAATATTTTAAACATTAATAAAAAACGAAATTTATTTATTAATTACAAAATTTCAAAACTAATAATTGTTGACATGGATTGAAGGATGACATGGCTTGCATGATGACATGGCGTTATGACGTGAAATAAAATTGTCAAATGCCTGTTATATTATAATGTATAAAAACCCTAAACCTCTCCCCTTGGCCTCTTGTGCTCGAACCGAACCTACAACCCCTCATGGGTTCGGTTTTCCCCTCCCCTCCTGTCGTTTGATAAAACAAACCACCCTTTAGGGTGTTTTGTTTTGTGATTTAATCTCAAGAAGGTGCTTCATGTGTTGATTGATTCAAAGACGAAGAGATCGTTTGGTTATTCACTATTAGTACTAGCATACACATTGTTTGCTAAGAACGTATTGTGTGTGGAAGCTTAGAGAGATATTGTTTTAGATCTTGGTGGTTTCGCGTGGTATTATACGCACGCGTATATTAAAGACGGTGTTAACGGTTACCTATTAGATCGGTGTGTCGTTTCGTGCAAAAGGTATACACTTCAATCCTTTGTTAATTACATAATTTTATACGTGTTTGATCTTTCCGCTGCGTACTTGTGATATGTTTAATTGTTAATTATATTAAAAATCTCAACAGTGGCATCACGAGCCATCGTATATGAATTTTTAATTACAAGAATAAAATTAGACAAACAAATTAGAGTTCTTGATTAATTTTTTAAGCCCTTTGGGCGTTTTATGCATCAAGATTCGATCTTTATCATCAAAATTCAATTTTTATGTTAATTAAAATTGATTAGATGAATTCTAGGTTTATGCAATTTTTATGAATAAAACTTGATGTGTTTTAAAAAGTGTTAATTGATCGGTTTTGTGTTAAATTAAATCGTTAATCTTGGCATCGCATATAAATAATGCAATTTATTATGAGGGTGCATATATGATAATTAATCTTATTAATTTTAAAATTATTATGCAAATATTATGATCAAGAGATAATACATATGACATTAAATTTATGTGTTATCGATCCACGACTTTAAAAACTAGAAATACCTTGACATGTCTTAATGGTGCCCTACAAGCTGAGTTTTTAAAATTTTATGTGCTATTGGTGTAAATTTGTATAAGAATACCGCAATCGATTATAGTCGATGATGTGGCCGATTTAAGGACGAAGAAGTCTTATATAAAATTGTTACTTTATGAAATTATTAGATAATTAGGATCATATATTGATATTTGCATGACTTAATTGTTAAGGGTTGTTACTTTGAATAATTGTTATGTGAATTAGTTTTGTGTTTATATTGTTTTATTTTAAGTTTGACTTGTGGGAAAATAAAAGGGTTTTTTCAAAAAATATATATTAAACATGACTAATTATTATGAAATCAGATTTATTATGGACAATTTCAAGTTCATATTGTGTTTTTCATATTAAAATGTTTTATTTGATTGGTTAAAACTGGATGCTATGGACTCATGGGAAGTACGGCTCATCCACTAGAATAAACTATAAGAGAAGTTTAAGGCGGATGTACGACATTCCTAAAAGAATTCAGGTTTTAATAACTTCGCGCGGACCTGATATCTCCGCTTCTTTGTGCGTTCGATTGATTGGAGTTACCGTAGAAGAAAAAAGAAAGTTGTGAATAAGACTGAATGTCTATTTTTGTTTGCCATGGCTTGTCCACGACTGTACATTATGTTTTTTGACCATTCCTTTAATCTTTATATATAGAAACACGTTGAATCCGTCAAATTTTAAAAGAACACAATTTATATGCAATAAGATGTAAAGAGAAATAAGTGATACCATAATAATTAACTTAATTGAGATAAAGTTTTTTATTAAAAACTATGATACGAAATTATGCATCTTCTTCGTACATATTTTGTCACGACAAATATTATACCCTTTTTAAATAAGTTAAGGCCAATTAGTAAAAACCACATTGTAGAAGCTTTTTACTATGCATAAGACATATGTAAGATCGTAATCCCAAGGTGAATTAAACATTTTATTTTGTGAGAACTTTAGTGTTACAAGACTTAATCAGTTCTCTTTGGTGAGACCATAAAAACTGTGGAATCAGGGAATACACATGCTTACTAGAATATTATTGTAATAAAGTCCCATAATGACAAAAGAACGGGTTACATAAACATATATATGACAAATGAACCGGTTACATAAACATGGCGTTCGTTTAAACGTGTTAAAACACTTTTCAGCCTACACAACACAATTAGAAAACTGGCAATTCTTTCCTAAACAAATGTTCCTTTCGTCTAATATATCGCAACAAACACGTTTAGTTACCAAGTAATTAGAGCAGAGTATTGAACACAAATAACAAAATCTTAGTCGCACAGATAAATCATGTTACTTGTTTTCTAACAGTTGGTGTCGCTTAGGTTACAATCCCTAAATTACGCAATATGGGTCAAAAGACTCTTCCATCATTTGACTTGCAAAAACATAACTCGAATCAACTCGATTTGGTGCCAATCAACAAAGGAACTCAAAACCTCTTTGTGTTAACCAGTCAGTTCATTGGTTTTATCTTCAATCCACTGCACAATGAATAAACCAACAAAAACCACTATAAAACGGAAAATCCACCGACAAACTGTGCATTTTCAGTACTCACTGATCAATTTAACATATAAGAATCCAGAATTTAACGAAGTCCGGAAAAGATAAAAGGGTCTTGGATTCATTCAATGTTTTCATGTAAAACCATAGATCATGTTTTCACAATTTACTCAAAACAAGATTAGTAACCAAAAAAAACCCTATAACCGAAACCTAAAGAGACCACCAACAGGTCAAGACTCTGCAACTTCAGCACCACCAGAAGCATGGTTGTTGTACCAACCATCATAACCGCCACCATTACCCCTAGCCGCCCTCTTCCCCTATCCAACCATGAGTTTCTTGGATAATAGTTTCCTTGTTGGTCATTGTACTGGTTACGACCATTCTGGTAGGGTCCACCTCTTCCGCCACTTCTACCACCACGCCCACTTCCGTAACCTCTGCCATTACCTCGACCACCACCATTGCGGCCACCACCTCTTTGATTCTGGTGGGTCCGTCGAGGTACATACTGGTCCTTGTTATCTGTACCACCTCCTTGTACTTCGACCTGATCCACCGGAGTTTCTAGAGAGTTTTCAGCTTCCGTCTCACCCTGCCAACAGAAAATTTTAAAAAATTAACATGGATCAAACTTGTATAAAAAATCATAGTAGTCATTGAGTGTTGACTAACTGAGTAACAAGTCAAAAAGAAGTTTTAGGTGTAAGAAAGCTGTGCCCACAGACCAAATTCCACACCCGATTTGACCAGCAACGTTATTTCAACAACAACAGAGATGTAAATTGTAAAAAAGTTTAAAACAGCGGTGATTGAAAGATGGTTTGCAACTTAAATATACTTTTAGGTGACTTTGGACAAGTCCAAAAAGTTTAAGTTTGGCTTTTTTTTTTATTACAGGGTGTAGCACAAGCTGGCTTTTTTGCCTACAAATATAGAAAGAAAGCAGTAGTACCCCGGGATGATTATCAACTGGACTAGATTGACCGTCGTAAGTCTCGACCCTTTGGAAATCATACATTGTCTCCTGCCAGAACACCACCCATATAAAAACTTAAAATTTAGGTATTTTAAATAATTCGAACAACGAAAGAATGAGTTCTCATAGTATATTTTGCTACTTTCAGTTTAGAAAACGACACAAACTCTAAGCTCCTATTAATCAAACAATAGTCCCCATATATGACACGTCTTTGTTATTACCCCTCACCAGTCCATCTTCATAATGATATTCAATGAAGCTCACACCTCAATGTAGCAACAAGTGTAGAGCATGTTTAGAATAAATAAATAAAAACATCATTTTTCTTAAGCACGAGAAAACAATGGTGCCAAGGCTTCTCTTAAGTGCTGCAGGCAGACCAAATTAAGAGACTCGTGATGGAAATAAACCGTTTGGAAATGGGATGTACAGTAAAATTATGACAAAGCATGTGCAGATATACAAGTTTATTATCAATTCTAGTAAAATAGATGTACAGCCTACCAGTTATTAATACTGAAGTCACTAATTACTCAAAAGTTACGTTTAGAGAATTGTTTATGTTAGAGAACAAAATTTATGTTATGATCCAAGACTAAAGCAAGGTCTGAGAACTAGAGTTGTATGTTGTTACAGTAGAGGGTTCTATAAATATATAAAGCATTTGCATGTATCAGGTTTACAGAATTTCCATCGAAGAATGTTCATCGTACATTATGGATCAGAGATCACAAAGGTATACAAGTTCATGCCATACTTTTAAATCAGAGCTTAAGGCAATTTCCATTTGCTGCATATATTATTCTTTCAAGTTCTGAAGGAAATTTAAAACTAGGGCTAGTTCAAATTATAGTGTATTGTTTTATGTTATGAATAGCAAAAACATGTGTGATTGTCATCTAAACTTGTGACGGAACTTTGGGTAAAAGCCTAAAAGGTACTCTGCTTAGATCCTATCTTGAGTTTAAATGAAATCAAGTAGCACTTATGTTCACGTTAAGTGAGATAGATTCACATTAATAGATTAGAATGTGGGTTCTCTAACATGGAAAATGCACATCAAAACGGGTAACTTCGAAATATGAATTTACATATGCAAATACAGCATAGCAATGAACGCATGTATGTTTGATTTGCATGTATATATGCATAGAACATTATCTAACCCTGTGATCTCTAACAGGTACTAATTATTAAAGGTCCACATAGTTGAGTCATGGTTTGACCACACCTGACTTATTTAAGCTACACTCAAGAATGTACTAGCATAAAGTGTTTTCAAAGTGTGTTTTCAAGAGCCTAGCATATTCTATCATGAAACATTGAAAATATTCACAATTGTTTGTGATGTGAAAGTGTCATGTCACCCATTTTCATGAATTATGACATTGTTCGGTTGTTTGAGATAAAAAAGTGGTATTGGCTAAATGTTAGCACATGCCTACATGTAGTATGTGCCAAATGCTTAAATGACAGCTAACAGCAACAACAGGACCACGGCATTTGAGATATCAAGAAAATTTTGTAGAACAGTTTTTAGGTTAGATATCAAGGTATAGCTCTTAATAAATTTGACAAATCAGTGTTGAAGCAACATAATTGAACATACAGTAATAGCTTCCGCAGTAAAGTGTACGTTTTTAAGTGTTATACAAACGCTTTTAAACTAATAGATATTATCTAAAAGCAGATTAAACTGAACAAACAAGCAAAAATCAGAAGTAACTCAATGCAGCATTCTCATAAAATAACTTCACCTATGGTCTAGCTTTTTTACAGCTTAATAATTTATCTGTATAATATCTTCAGTCCCGTAAGGGCTGGCAGATACTACACAGAAGCCATAACATTATTCTAGTACAATGTCTACATTTGAATCAAACTAAGCAATTGTATGACATGAAGGAAATCCTAAAAACAGCTAGACTTCTTAAACAAGCTCTTAAGATTCTCGCGACAACCTAATTTCTTAAAAATATTTAATTTCTCTAGTACACTGATTTCTAAAACTCCTGTCTTTCAAATCTAAAGATTAAGGGGGTGTTTGTTTTAACTTTTATTTGTCTTCTTATAAGCTTATTAAACATGTAAAAGCGAAATAAGCAGAATTTTTATGGCTTAAAAGCCTATCAACTTGACGCATAGGCCAGAAAACTAAGCTAAAACAAACACCCCTTGTGTTCAAAGTATGAAACAAAAACACCTAACGCAAGGGACTAGAAAGCAAATAAGGATCTCATATAGCTATATAAGGCCTGATAACAAGTAGAAATTGTTAATAAGACCTACAATTCCACAAATGAAAAATACTATAACCAATAGCTTTGTCCTAAAATATAGCTGCTAAAAGCCATCGTAACCAATGAATTTTGACAAGACATGTGCTCAATGGTTAATACACAAGGGGTGAGTTGTAACGAATTGTGAAAATCTAATGTTTTACAAAAGGCTTTTCAATAAATGTATGCTAGAAAGGTTGACATACATGTTTTGATCAAAGGTTACTACGGGGAGACGCAGTTTTTAAAACTTGTAGATAACTTGTGTTTTACTGATTTTTTAAAATCATGGTTACAATTACTTCTAAAATCATTACAAGTTTGAGTGCCAACAGTAATCTATCATGTAGTAAGTAAGTAACCTAAGTGAACATGTATAGCAACTTTTATACAAAAACACAGACCATACAGATTGCTGCTATAAACTGGCAAGACGCGCAGAAGCGGGTCCTCACTAATATTTGCACATGCCTACATAAAAGTGGCATATAGGCTACACTAAGAAAAATCAAACACATCGACCCTCATGGCAACTAAAAACAGTACCAAGTCTAAACCTATCACAACCAAAGTAATAACGAACCTATAAAATAAAAAAAGTTCAACAAATTCCATAAAGCATACAGCAATACTAGAAATCAATCAGAATACACATACAAAAGCAAACTCATTATACCTTTTGCTCAACTTCACTCTCCGCCTGCACAAAAACATAACTCTCAGCAGCAGCTTCTGCAGCCACGTCAGCAGGCGCTTTCATCTCCGGCTTAATCTTATAATAGTAAGACCCGATTATCTTCGCCAGTTTCTCCCTCAATGCAGCATCTATATCATTAAATTAAAATATATAACCATTCAGATAAACCAAATAACAATTATAATCAAATATAGCAACTTAAGGGGCGTTTGGATTAGCTTATATTTTGGGCAAATGATTGCATTTGAGAATGGAAAAGCTCGTAAGCTCAATTTTTTCCGCCTATAAGCTTAAACTTATGGACTTATTTAAGCCCATAAGCTTAACTTCATAATCAAACAAGCCATAAAAAATAAGCACATAAGCCCAAACAATAAGCTAACCCAAACACCCCATAAGCTTATTCATGGGCTTATGAGTTTATCTGTTTTCGGCTTATGTTTCATAAGCTCAATTTTTCGGCTTACAAAACTTTAGGCTTATATAAGTCCCAAATAAGCCAAAAACAGATAAGTTCAAAACCCATAAATTAGCTTAGTGCGTTTGTTTGAACGTATACGTGGGCTTATGCTTATTTGATTTCAGCTTATATATTTCATAATCCCAAAATTATCGGCTTATTTTAAGACTTATGGACTTATATAAGCTAATAACATATCATACAACGTAAAAAGTCTCACTATAAGCTTTTAAAATATCATCTGAAATCAAATCAGCTCCTACCGCCCACATACAAGCTAAAAGCCAGAACACCCCTGGGTTATGTTTCTATAGCACTGCTTAAGGGCATATTTGCTTTTGGAAAAACCCGATAAGCTTCACATTTTGGAGCTTTTGGTTGACCATGTTGATATTGAGGTTATTTGGCTTACGCCCATAACATGAAGTAAACCACCCCCCCATCTACACTGACCACATAGGTGAGCACCACACACACAGGTATTGCCGAAAAGCAAATTAATAACATCTAACTATATATCGTATTATGTGCGGGAGAGGGGGAAATATCATCATTTCAAGCTTGTATGTGGCTAGTGTGTTGCGAGTGAGTGTATATCTGTGTATGCAATATATTTTAAAGCTTATATTGAGGAACACTACGGGATAAGCGTGTTATGAAGAGATAAAAGGTACACATAAACACTCAATCGTATATGGTGAGGCGCGGCGGCGAGGGGGGATACTTCTTATTATAATATATAGGGGAGACTGACGGGGGGTGGGGTAGGGAGAAATATATTTTTGTTTTAATATGGAGAGAATTTTTTTGTAGGTGTGGGGTGTATTTTTGTATTTGCTCTGAGTGAGAAAAGGATTTGTTATGAGGAGACCATGTGAGTTTTGTGTGAGGAGAGTGTGAGTTAAGAGGGAGGTGTAGTTGTGGGGGTGTGGATTATGTGGGAGTGGTAGTGGGGGGGATTGGGTTTGTGTGTTGGGAAGGTTTGGGGGGTTGAGATTTTGGGGTGGGGTTGTGGGTAATTGTTATTGGTTAGATGTTAAATGTTGTTAGGTGGGGGGGTATAGGTGGGGAGGTGGAGGTGGGGGTGAGGGGGTGGTTTTGGTTAGGTAGGTTTGTTGAATTTTTTTTAAGTAAAAAAAAATTGAGATTAATAGTTACTGTCTCAAATGCAATCAATTTGCCCAAAATATAAGCTAATCCAAACAGCCCCTTAAGTTGCTATATTTGATTATAATTGTTTATTTGGTTTATCTAATTTATATATTTTAATTTAATGATATAGATGCTGCATTAGGAGAAACTGGCAGAAGATAATTTTTCCGGGTCTTACTATTATAAGATAAGCCTGGGAAGGAGGGAGGGGGGGGGGGGTGGGGGGGGGGTGGGAGGAGTGGGGGGCGGGGGGGGGGAATGGCGGGGAGATGAAAACTCCTTCTACGTGGCTGCAGAATCTGCCTGCTGATATTTATGTTTTGTGCAGCGGTAGAGTAGAAGTTGCCAAAAGGAATAATGAGTAGCTTTTGTAAGTGTAATTCAGAATTGATTCTAGTATCGTGCTTTAAGCATACTGGGAATTAAATGATAGGATCGCTCTACTAAGTGGGGGGGGGGGGTTTTGTTGTGACTAGGTTTAAGACTTGGTACTATTTATATGTTGCCATGAGGGTCGAAGCTGTTTGGCTTTTCTATAGTGTAGCCTATCTGCCACTTTTTATTAAGCCTAGAGCACAATATATAGTAGATGACCCGTTCTGCCGACCTTGCCAGTTTTTATACAGCAATCTGTATGGTCTGTGTTTTTTGTATAAGTTGCTAATACATTTTTATTCACTTTAGTTACTACTACTTACTACATGATAGATTACTGTTGGCACTCAAACTTGTAATGATTTTAGAAGTAATTGTAACCATGATTTTAAAAAATAAGTAAAACACAAGTTATCTACAAGTTTTAAAAACTGCGTCTCCCCGTAGTAACCTTTGATCAAAACATGTATGTCAACCTTTCTAGCATACATTTATTGAAAAGCCTTTTGTAAAACATTAGATTTTCACAATTCTTACACTCACCCCTTGTGTATCAACCATTGATCACATGCTTGTCAAAAATCATTGTTACGATGCTGTTAGCATCTATAATTTTAGACAAAGCTAATGGTTATAGATATTATTCATTTGTGGAATTGTAGGTCTTAATTTAACAAATTTCACTTGTTATCAGGCCTTATATAGCTATATGAGATACCTATTTGCTCTTCTAGCTCCCATGCTTTAGTGTTTTTGTTTCATCTTTGAACACAGGGGTGTTTGTTTAAGCTTATTTTTCTGGCCTATCGCTTCAAGATGATAAGGCTTTAATTAAGCCAAAAAATATCTGCTTATTAGCTTTTCACATGGTATATAATATAAGCTAACAAAGCAAGACCAAATAAGCTTAAACAAACACCCCCTTAAATCTTTAGATTTTAGTAAAGACAGGATAATTAGAAATCAGTGTACGTAGAGAAAATAAAATATTTTAAGAAAACAGGTTGTCGTGAGAATCTTAGCGAGCATGTTATAAGAAGTCTAGTACTGTTTTTAGATTTCCTTCATGTCATACAATTGGCTTAGTTGATTCAAATGTAGACTTTTAACTAGAATACTGTTTCTGGGCATCTGTGTAGACTCCTGCAGCCCTTACGGGACTGAAATTAATATAATCAGAAAATTATTAAGCTGTAAAAAAGCTAGACCATAGTGAAGTTATTTTATAGAATGCTGCATTGAGTTACTTCTGATTTTGCTTGTTTTGTGTGCAGTTTAAACCGCTTTTAGATAATATCTAATTAGTTTAAAAAGCGTTTGTATAACACTTAAAAACGTACACTTTACTGCGGAAGCTATTACTGTATGTTCAATTATGTTGCTTCAACACTGATTTGTCAAATTTATTAAGAGCTATACCTTGATATCTAACCTAAAAACTGTTTCTACAAAATTTTTTCCTTGAATCCTCAAATGCCGTGGGTCTTGTTGTTGCTTTTAGCAGACATTTAAGCCTTGCGACATACTACATGTAGGCATGTGCTAACATTTAGCCAATACCACTTTTTTATCTCAAACAACCGAACAATGTCATAATTCATGAAAATGGGTGACATGACACTTTCACATCACAAACAATTGTGAATATTTTCAATGTTTCATGATAGAATATGCTAGGCTCTTGAAAACACACTTTGAAAACACTTTATGCTAGTACATTCTTGAGTGTAGCTTAAATAAGTCAGGTGTGGTCAAACCATGACTCAACTATGTGGACCTTTAATAATTAGTACCTGTTAGAGATCACAGGGTTAGATAATGTTCTATGCATATATACATGCAAATCAAACATACATGCGTTCATGCTATGCTGTAATTTGCATATGTAAATCATATCGAAAGTTACCCGTTTTGATGTGCATTTTCCATGTTAGAGAACCCACATTCTAATCTATTAATGTGAATCTATCTCACTTAACGTGAACATAAGTGCTACTTGATTTCATTTAAACTCAAGATGGGATCTAAGCAAGAGTACCTTTTAGGCTTTTACCCAAAGTTCCGTCACAAGTTTAGATGACAATCACACATGTTTTTGCTATTCATAACATAAAACAATACACTATAATTTGAACTAGTCCTAGTTTTAAATTTCCTTCAGAACTTGAAAGAATAATATATGCAGCAAATGGAAATTGCCTTAAGCTCTTGATAAAAGTATGGCACTGAACTTGTAACCTTTGTGATCTCTGATCCAAATGTACCGATGAACATTCTTCGATGGAAATTCTGTAAACCTGATACACGCAAATGCTTTATATATTTATAGAACCCTCTACTGTAACAACATACAACTCTAGTTCTCAGACCTTGCTTAGATCACTCTAATCTTGGATCATAACATAAATTTTGTTCTCTACATAAACAATTCTCTAAACGTAACTTTTGAGTAATTAGTGACTTCAGTATGAATAACTGGTATTTGGCTGTACATCTATTTTACTAGAATTGATAATAAACTTGTATATCTGCACATGCTTTGTCATAATTTTACTGTACATCCCATTTCCAAACGGTTTATTTCCATCACGAGTCTCTTAATTTGGTCTGCCTGCAGCACTTAAGAGAAGCCTTGGCACCATTGTCTTCTCGTGCTTAAGAAAAATGATGTCTTTATTTTATTTATTCAAACACTCTACACTTGTTTCTACATTGAGTGTTGAGCTTCATTGAATATCATATGAAGTATGGACTGGTGAAGGGGTAATAACAAAGACGAGTCCATATATGGGGACAATTGATTGATTAATAAGGAGCTTAGAGTTTGATGCGTTTGCTAAACTGAAAAGTAGCAAAATATAACTATGAGAACTCATTTTTACGTTGTTCGAATAATTTAAAAACCTAATTTTAAGTTTTTAATGGTTGGTTGTTCAGCAGGAAGACAATGCTACTGATTTCCAAAGGGTCGAGACTTACGACGGTCAATCTAGTCCAGTTGATAATCATCCCGGGGTACTACTGCTTTCTTTCTATATTTGTAGGCAAAAAAGCCAGCTTGTGCTACACCCTGTAATAAAAAAAAAAGCCAAACTTAACTTTTTGGACTTGTCCAAAGTCACCTAAAAGTATATTTAAGTTGCAAACCATCTTTTCAATCACGCCGTTTTAACTTTTAACAATTACATCATCTGTTCTGATGAAATAACGTTGCTGTGACAAATGGGTGTGGATTGGTCTGGTGGGCACAGCTTTCTCTACACTAAAACTTCTTTTTGACTTGTTACTCAGTTAGTCAACCCTCTAATGACTCCTATGATCTTTTTATACAAGTTTGATCCATGTTAATTTTTTAAAATTTTCTGTTGGCAGGGTGAGACGGGAGCTGAAAACTCTCTAGAAACTCCGGTGGATCAGGTCGAAGTACAAGGAGGTGGTACAGATAACAAGGACCAGTATGTACCTCGACGGACCCACCTGAATCAAAGAGGTGGTGGCCGCAATGGTGGTGGTCGAGGTAATGGCAGAGGTTACGGAAGTGGGCGTGGTGGTAGAAGTGGCGGAAGAGGTGGACCCTACCAGAATGGTCGTAACCAGTACAATGACCAACAAGGAAACTATTATCCAAGAAACCATGGTGGTAGGGAAGAGCGCAGGGTAATGGTGGCGAGTAGGCTGGTGCTACCACAACTCATGCTTCTGGTGGTGGCTGAGAAGTTGCAGAGTCTTGACCTGTTGGTGGTCTCTTTAGGTTTCGGTTATAGGGTTTTTTTTGGTTACTAATCTTGTTTTGAGTAAATTGTGAAAACATGATCTATGGTTTTACATGAAAACATTGAATGAATCCAAGACCCTTTTTATCTTTCCGGACTTCGTTAATTCTGGATTCTTATATGATTAAATTGATCAGTGAGTACTGAATATGCAAGTTTGTCGGTGGATTTTGCCGGTTATGTGGTTTTTGTAGGTTTATTCATTGCTGCAGTGGATAGAAGAACCAATGAACTGACTGGTAAACACAAAGAGGTTTTGATTTCTTTGTATGATTGGCACCAAATCGAGTTGATTCGAGTTATGTTTTTGCAAGTCAAATGATGGAAGAGTCTTTTGACCCATATTGCGTAATTTAGGGATTGTAACCTAAGCGACACCAACAGTTATGGTTTATGTTTTGAACAGGTAGTGCCATTTACAAAACATAGTTAAAGTTCAAGAATTAGTATTTTCGATAAAACTTCTTGAAGAAAATTAACTACCCATGTTTAATAAACAATTAATTTTCTTAAGACTAGGATCCTACTTGACGTACCACCACCACATCAGTTGATCTGCTAGTGATGGTGTACTCAAAAGGTAATTGACGATCAATAATTGCCACCGGTGCAATTCCTAGAACATTATGGGACTTACTTTATTACAATAATTTCTAGTAAGCATGTTTCATCCCATCTATGCCTCGATCTAAGGTCTCACCAATAAACCGATTAAGTCGTCCAATCAAAAACTGTGATTGTGTAACACTAACGTCTCACGAAAAAGTGTACAATCACCTTGGGATTACGATCTACATACGTCTCACGCATAGTAAAAGGCATCTACAAGTGTTTTTACGAATTGGATGGCAATAACTTATTTAAAAAAGGGTATATTATTTGTCGTGACAAATATGTACGAAGAAGCATGCATACAACTTCGTATCATAGATTTTAATAAAAACTTTACTCAATTAAGTTATTTATTACGGTTATCACATATTTTCTATACATCTAATGTATAAATAGTGTTACCTTTTTAAAATTGACGATTTAACGTGTTTCCAAATATAAAGATTTAAGAATGGTTAAAAACTTGTACACTGTAGTGACATGCCATGGTTCACGGTAACTCCAATCGAACGCACAAAGAAGCGGAGAATCAGGTCAGCGCGAAGCATATTAAAAACCTGAATTCTTTAGGAATGTTGACCACTCCGCCTTAAACTTCTCTTATAGTTTGTTCTAGTGGATGAGCTGTACTTTTCATAAGTCTATAGCGTCCAGTTTTAACCAATCAAAATAAAACATTAATTTGGAAAACACATTATGAACTATAAATAGTCTATAATAAATCTGATTTCATAATAATTAGTCATGTTTATATTTATTTTTGAAAAAAATATTTTTATTTTCTCATAAGTCCAATACTTAAAATAAAACAATATAAACATAAAACTAATTCACATAACAATTTATTCAAATAATAACACTTAACAATTGAGCCATGCAAATATTCATAATGATTATAATTATCTAATAATTAAAACATGTATGTATCCATATAAGGCTCATTTGTCCTATAAACTCCGGCCACATGCGTAAGCCTTATACAAATACATACCACATAACACATAAATTAACTTTTAGGGCCCCATTAAGACATGCCAAGGTCTTCCCTAGCTTTTAAAGTCGTGGATCAAAACCACATAAATTTAGCGTTCTATGTTTTAGGTCTTGATCATCATATTTGCATAATAATTTTATCAATTAACAAGATTAATATCATATATCGCCTCCACGATAAATTACATGTATTTATCATGGATGCCAAATTAACAATTAATCTAACATAAAACCGGATCAATTTACAATTTTAAACACATCAAGTTTTATTCATAAAATTGCATACAACCTAAAAATCGTCTAATCAATTTTAATAACCAATAAAAATTATATCTTAATGCATAAAGATCGAATCTTAATGCATAAAACGCCCAAATGGCTTAAAAATTAATCAAGAACCCTAATTTATTTGTCCAATTTTATTCTTGTAATTACAAATTCATATACGATGGCTCGTGATGCCACTGTTTGATTTTGAATCTAATTAACAATTAAACATATCACGAGTACGCAGCGGAAAGATCAAACACGTATGGAACTTATAATTAACAAGGGATTAAAGATATACCTTTAGCAAGAAATGTTAGACTGCTTATAGCAATAAATGTTACACCGTTTTCAATATACGCGTATGTATAATACCACGCGAAACCACCATGGATCAAAAGAATAATCCCTCTACTTCGTCACACACAATACGTTCTTAGTAAACGATGAAGTTTGTTAGTACTAGTAGTGGTTTAGCAAACAAACACCGTATCTTGACAATCAACTAAACCGAAAACCTTTGTGGTTTCTTTGGGTCGAACCAAAAGCCAAAACCGAAAACCCTTTGTGGGTTTCGGTCGAACAAACTAAGGGAGAGAGGGAAGAGAGATTTAAGGTTTATTTTCTTAAAACACATATCAATAATGAACCCTTGAATTCCTTTATACAGCCTTTATAACTTGAAGGAAAAGAAAGCAATCCCATCTCCTTATGGAGGGGGTATTCGGCCTGCCCAAAGGAAAAGGGGCAACCCAAACCTTCTTTTTTATCAGTTTTACACATTAGTCCTCTTAGTTTAACATTTAAACAACTAACTAATGTAATTATCAATTGTTTGCTAAATCACTAACATATATTACTTTAATATATAAAACATCATTCTACATATTAACGCATGCGTCCCCGTAGGCTCGAATAATTCACGAACATATATAATTTATATTTGTTTATATTCCAACAAGTATGAATCTCTAAACATCTTGCGAGGTGGTAAAAGATCAGCATGAGTAGGGGCTATCGATCTCGAAACAAGAGTAGAAGATGGTACTGAAGTAGTAGGGGATCTGCATCTCTTGCGAGATGGTCTAGTACAAAGTGAAGATGAATATAGTGATCTCTCGAAAGATGAATCTGGGGATGACTATGATGTCTTCGGTGGGTAAGGAGTAGACAATGGTGTAGACCTCCAACGTCTAAACGCCTCACTATAACGTAAAGTCATAACCGAGAGATAAACCAACCTAGATGATGCAACTCTAGTCGATGGTCCTGAATGAGTCTGACCTGATGCATCGAACCCTGAAGAATGAAAATAGAATGTCTTGGTCTTTCTCGAGGTTTTAGCATTGATTTTTTTTAAAAGAATTAAGAAATACTCAGAGTAGAGAATCAGACAGGCGGGTAGTAAGACATGCTCAAAGCAGGGAGACAAAAAGCAAGGGGGAGAGGAGAGAGTGATCCTCGGGTGAGGAGCACTCTCGGCCGATAATTCCACTACTAGTTGGGATAAATAGACACATCTCATTTAATTTCAGCTTTCTCCAGACCTCGAAGGCATCAAGGAGCTAAGTGAAATATGTTCTTTCCACTCGATATGTTCCCGAGAGTACCCTCAAAAAAGGTTTATTGATACTTGTTCCTTTACTACTGCATGACGTGGGCCGATAGGGCTATACATATACCTAACATCATGCCTCATAGACTGATTCGTCCGACACTGCGCCCAACAGGAATATAACACGGGACATTTCATTAAACATAGGATAATTCAACGACGTATTTACTCGTGTTGTTGACTTTAGTGGTGGTGTGTGGTAAATGTGGTGTTTATACGCGTCAAGTTTGATGATTGTCATTAAATCTAGACAAGTAAGGCACAAAAAGGTTCATTCTAAATTTTCAGCATGGCATTTACTCTTATAATTATAGCATACATAAATTAGGACGCTTCTTTATGCAAATAATGAATTATAAATGAGTGGGCTTAATGGTATCCAATACGACACGAGTACGAACTCGAACTCGATAATCACCGGAATCCGTTGAAAATGGTCTAGAAACACAATCGTGTTCTACCACTCGGCAGAATCTTAAGGCCTCACTTGGAACTACCTTATCTCATTCTTAAGTTGTTAATTTTGCCATTACGAAATCCTTGCGATCGTGAACTGTTTTTGAAGCTAACCGACTTGTGCACACTTGAGCTAATGGAGCTGATTCATCGAGCTAACGACTGAGTACCATAATCTGCCGGCTATCGCATAAGCTCTCTCGCGAGCTCCTCTCATTTATTGAACTTTATTTTGGGGATATTGTTTCTCGGAGGGTCCTCACCCTCTGCATCCCATCACCATCTTTTCATAGTTATTGTGTTATGGTTTGCTGTTGTTGGGTCTGGCTGGGTCCCGATGATACAAACTTTATCCAATAGGGTAATGCAACTCCCTTTAATCGAGATTAACACCTTCGACGAAAAAGAGTTGGACTAGTCATTTCGAGGCCACTTGTAGGAAGACTTAGGTCGCGATACATCCTAGGTACTTGCCATAGTATGTGGGTACTTAATCCAGAAGCCACGTTGATGTGATCATCGAACCTTACAGATAGTAGAAACGAGACTCGTCCTCGGACATTTAGAAACTTATACAAACATACTCACGGACTTACACCTTCTTCTTGAGGTTTTTACTATAATGAGACTTTCCCTATAACGCGGTTATACCAGTCATAAGATCTGTAATGATTATATTTTGAGATACCCATTGTGATGATTTAAATATCCTGGACCAAAACTAGCCAAAATTTTTGTAGATTGAGAAGTGTAGAAGAAACACGAATTTTGCTGAATAAAGTATCAGCGTCTTGTTTAGAACGAGTTTATTAAACTTTAAGTCTTTCCTTGGTCACACAATCGGATAACACAAATTTATCTCGGACTGAGATTTCTTTTAAGGGGGTAGGTAATGTAACATCCGAGAATTTTTGAAACTTTGAATGACGATTTTACCCTTTAACTTTTAGGGTCTGACTTAACTTTTTGACTTTTAGTCTTTTATTGTCTTGTAAAAACTTCATTTACCGCGTGAACGCGTACATTTTCGGAACATATTTCAAAATAATAAATCATAATTTATTTATTATATTTCCCAAGTGGAAGTTATTTTTAACTTATTTGGCTTGAAAACGAAAAAGATATATATTAATTAATAGTTGACGTATCAAAAACGAACCACTAAATCATGTTTTCACAACTCGGACTCTAAAGCAATTTGATGTAAAACGATATTTCGGACAACTTTTTAGTTTTGCCCGAGACTTGAAAACAAGCAAAAGAGGCTAAAACAGCCTCGCAAAGTTAGTTTTGAAACTGCACGCAACGTGTGCCGACACAAAAATAATTAAATTTACTTTTGATTGTCACTATTTATTTAATAAAAAATATTAAATAAAATCATTTAACATTTTATTCAAAAGCATTCGTTAATAACGCGAGTATTCGAGTTAAAATTCATTTTTATTTTCGGACAAAGCATAACCGGGTCACCAAATAAATAAAAGATATTTATATAAATGTTATAAAGTATTTATGAAATATTATCAAGTAAATACTCATTTTTATCAGAAAAATGATTTGAAAAACAATGGCGCAAGTTTCGTATTTTGAAACGTCCGTTAAGTCGCTCAAACGAGTCCCGAACCACTATTTTACAAAATAATACTCAAAAGTTACCCCTTTGGTCCCTGTGGAAATATTACACAAATAACCCTAAACTATTGGTAACTTGACACTTTTCTTATAACTTTTAATATAAAAATAAAAGTTATATAATTTTTTTTTCATTATCATTCTTATAAAAACACACACACACCCTCTTCTCTCTCTCTCTCTCTCATTTCCGGCCAGCCACCGCCGCCGACCACCACCGCCACCGC